>BJBW01010807.1:0-15167 GCA_004320125.1 Scolopax mira
GTTGGAGATTTTCAAGACCCGCCTGGATGCAGTCCTGAGTGACATGCTCTAGCTCTGGGCAATCCTGCTTCAGCAGGGGAGTTGGACTAGATGATCTCTATGGTCCCTTCCAACTCTAAAAAATTCAGTGAAATTCAGTGAAAAATATCAATGTGAATTTTTATGTGCAGAATTTTCCATGGCCACATAAAAGGCTGACCTGGTAAGTATACAATTTATTAGGACAAATGTAAAAATTTACCTGTGCTTCAAGTGAACCATTTATCAGTACATCAGTACTTAGATGTAGCAACAATGACTGAATCTTCCTTTTCAGACTTTAGTTTAACTAAAGAGGTGTCTGTGTTATAAGCACACTCTGGTTTGGTACTTTACTTTAGCAGCATGAATCCACTTTTGAAGGTGAGAATAACACAATATGGTCCAAAGGTATGGCATTTTCACTGACATAATAATACATCTTTCCTTCACTGGATAAGAAAGTGTGTAGAAATGTGAGGCGAAAGGTGACTCATAGACCCACAGTGGAGAGTTTTTCAGTAATATGTTCACAGAAAATGTGAAGAGTCCCTGCAGACAGCGAGTCAGAAAACAACCACAAGGCAGCTGTGCCTAAACTCAAGACATCTGAATCTTGGTCTGAGCTTTCCCTAACACTGATACAATGAGCAACAGTGTGAAGAGAAGATGCAATTCTCAAAATTAAACATCGTTTTCCTTTTGTTTCTTACCAAGAGAAATTTCCTTAAGCAGCCTTTTAAATGGAGGTAGATGTATTAGGTTTGTGTGGCAAGGTTTTGGTAGCAAGGGAGGCACTACAGGGATGGCTCCTATGAGAAGCTGCTCGAAGCTTCCCCCATGCCTGACAGAGCACATGCCAACGGGATGCAAGACAGACCTGCTGCTGGCCATCAGTGATGGTGGTAGTGCCTCTGGGATATAATATTTAAGAAGTGGAAAAACCATATTTAACAAAGGAAAAAAACCTCTTGCACAACAGCAGCTGGAGAGAGAAGAGGGAATATGTGAAAGAAACAGCTCTGCAGACACCCAGAGCAGTGAAGAAGGAGTGGGAAGAAGTGCTCCAGGCCCTGGGGCACAGATTCCCCTGCAACCCATGGTGAAAATCATGGTGAGGCAGACTGTGCCCCTGCAGCCCACGGAGGTTAATGGTGGAGCAGTTACCTACCTGCAGCCCGTGGAGGAACCCACATCAGAACAGGTGAATGCCCAAAGGAGGCTGTGACTCCGTGGGAAGCCTGCACTGGACCTGTGGTCCCATGGAGAGAAGAGCCCACGCTGGAGCAGGTCTCCTGGTAGAACTTATGACCCATGGGGATGCACGTTGGAGTAGTCTCTTCCTGAAGGAAGGCATCCCGTGGAAGGACTCGCTTTGGAGTAGTTTGTGAAGAACTCTAGCCCATGGAAAGGACTTAATATCAGAGAAGTTTGTGGAGGACTGTCTCCTGTGGGAGAGACACCATGCTGGAGCAGGGGAAAAGTGTGAAGAGTCATCCCCCTAAGGAGGAAGAAGGGGCACAAGCAATGTTTGATGAACTGACCACAACCCCTATTCCCTGTCCCCCTGCACTCCTGCAGGGAAGGAAGTAGCAAAACTGGAAGTGAAGCTGAGCCTGGGAAGAAGGGAGGGTGGAAGGAAGACGTTTTAAGATTGCTTTCTTATCTTCTCATTACACTACTCTGATTTTGATTTGCAATAAATTAAATTAATTTTCCCTGAGTCAAGTCTGTTTTGCCTGTGATGGTAATTGGTGATGTCCCTGTCCTTATCTCAACCCACAAGCCTTTAATTTTATTTTCTCTTCCCTGTCCAGGTGAGGAGTGAGAGTGATAGAGCAGATGACAGAGCAGCTTTGGTGGGCACCTGGTGTCCAGCCAGGGTCAACTCACCACAGTAGAGTTCGTGTTCAGTTCAAAAGATTCTTCCGCATACTCTGGATGTAAAGCTGTTATGCATTTCCAGTTCACATTCTTTCATTGCCATTCCCAAGAATGGGACAGTTTGTGTGTATGAGGTAATTCAGAATGAGACTCATTTAACATCACTTTGGATATCTACAACGCTGGAAGCTGGATATGAACTAGTTACTTTAGGATGCTGTAGAGTCAACGGAGAAATAAACACTACAGCATGACTCCTCTAATGAAAATGTCTAGTTTAGGATGAAATAAATAGCATGCCCTGAAGGGCTTGTATCTCTTCAACGACTCTATGGGGGGTCACCAATGAGGAGCTCAGATGCAGCCATTGACTTCTGAGCAATTGAATTCCACCCCTGCAAAAGTTCAAGGGGAAAGTCTAAGCTTACTCTGTCCAGTTAAAAATTAAAATGTCCTCTTGCAGTAATGGAAAGTATTATTAATAGATGAAACAATTATCAGAATCTTCCTTTATTTCATCAGCTAGGTTGTGAGGTTGCCTAATCTACAAGCTACCTCAGAGCTGGCATATTCTGAAAAGCTCATAAGAAACAATTTTCTTTATCCTGTTACTGAAAACAGCAACTCCACAGTTTGGAGCTGAGGTTCTGAGTATTTTTTGCTTTTCTAGTTAAACTGCAAATGCCCTCTCACAGATTAATGGTGCCTCTCCTGTTAATCATTTAAAATGCCTGGCCTCTCTCCCCAAGTTAACATTACTTGCCATCTATAAAATGTGTAGAGCAATATTAACCCTAGTCTTACTGTGAATATTAAGAGGAAAGTCTTAATATGCAGACACGATAACTCTTAGCACATCTACATTCTCAAAAAAAAAAAAAGTGCTTGAATATATTTGAATGAAAAAGTCAGAGAGGAGAGTTAGTGGATCCAGCGCTAAGAACCATAATTTATTAGACTCCTTCAGAGACAGGATTTCCTAATCTGGAGCAGGCTGTCTTTAAGGCGTAGACATCTTATTTTGAACCTATCTAACTAAATGCATCCTTCCATTTTTCTCCATCTAAAGCCATTATCATTTGTCTTTCTTTATCTCTAATATGCTGTGTAACTGACAATTTTCTTCTGCCTTCACGTTATAACAAGCAAACACGCTCCCTTCAATCTCTCTCCCCTTTGCTGCCAGCCCTTCCAGCTGGAATTCCTTGTTGTACGTTCACTCTTGATCCCTTCTGCAAAGGTCAAAATCATCATCTGACTTCACAAAGTCAACACAGATTAGTATAAAAAAACTCAGATATCTTTCACAATCAGTTACTTTCCACACCATCATACATTTTTATTTCTTCAGAAAGAAAACATCCCTAGCATGTCACGATGCCTCTTCAGAAGAGTGCTGTAAGAGTCTACAGTAGCACAACCCACTCTCTCCCAATCTGATGAGGGGCAGAAAGTTCCCGTTTGTTCGTTAGTGCACTAATTCTGCCTGTGAAATGTGCTACCGTGCACTCTCTGCTGCACACCAGAGAGAGCAGGACACCTTGCTCAGTCGCCGTGCGCACAGCACTATGAAATTCTTCAGTAGATCATCTCTGTCACCTTTCATTTCTGTAGCTTTAAATGGGGTTAGTATCATCGGGAAGCTTTGTCATGTTTTGTCATTTCTGCCTTCTCTTAGTTATTTAAGGATGGGTATTTATGCAGGCTATGAAAGAGATCCTTCCTTGTGATCTCCCACACTAAGAAACTGGAAGAACCAAAAACTGGGAATTTATTTCAACTTTCAACTTCTAATCTTTCAACTATTATTTATCTATCAGATGATGATCATCATCATGTATCTCCTTCCTTTAAATGCCTTTGTTGAAGGCATTTAACAAAAGCCTTTATGGAAATCCCACTGTATCTACCCAAGTTTAGAAAACTGATAGATTTCCAACACCTGACCACATCTTCCACCTCTGCTCTTTATGAAAGCCTTCACCAGCCTGTCCAGCAGACACCAGATATTGTTCTCTTTAGTTCTACAGATCTTGCACAGACTTCTTCTCACATTTGCACATTACTCTGGCAGTTCTGAACAACTAATGGTTAAATATTTCATCCTTGAATTATTTTAGGGATCTAAGATGAATACGGTAATGCCGTAGTTATCTGAGAACAGCAGTTCATTTGTTGTTCTGTTCAAAATTTCCTCTGCAGATGTTTCAATATAAGGATTTTTGAACCATCTTCCACAAGGATGGTTTCCTTTGTGCTAAACAAACTTTTTCGGCTCCTCTATGGCAAATACAAATATCAAGAGTTCATTCATTTGTTTGGCCTGCTGCAGGATAAGTGGTCTATAATCACATCATTTACATTTTGGCCACCTATTAGCCTTGCAGCCATCAGCTTATTGGAAACCTCCTGTACGTGATGTGTTACCAAAGGATTTATTTATTAAATTGCATTTATTTATTAATTCTCAAGCAATTTGTTACTTAATTATTTTTTTTTTGAGATGACTGCCTTTTTATTTGATTTGCTATATTTTATGTTCTTCTATAGTTCCTTGTTTGGAAAGAACATAATTCAGTCTTCGAATGATGAATAGTTCATTCTTTGCATGAGAATATATCGCTCCTGGAATGATATGTAGTTATTCTGAATAGCCTTTTTAAGTCACTCCTTACTCCCAATGGCTTGGATTTTATTGGATTTTATTTTAAGCTCATTGCTTTAATGGGATATTCTTAAGGCATTATGTACATTTCCTCTGAAATTCCAAGATGGTGTTTTTAAGCAAAGAGTATCTGTACATATATATCCTTTTGCTGCCCCTTTAAATTTCTTTTAATCAAGATTCCTTTTCTTTTTTTTTTTTATTTGCTAGTTTTGGAAATAATTAAAACACTATGATAGCGTATGAGGGGTTTTACTGTATTTCCTTTTGGTTTTGTTTTGTTTACTGCTGTTGTTCCTGCAGTGATGTGCTTCATAGTCACTGGTACAAAGTAGCACGTGGACAACACTGCTTTGAACCAGGACCTGCACGCAGGTCAGGGCAACCAGCTCTGCATTTCCTCACGAGCTGCCATTTGCTGCAGTCGTTAACATCACGGCAAAAAATTTAGTCTCAGCATCACATTCCAAAGAAAGATTTATCCAGACCATACAAAGGTAATGAGCATCTTTCGTTATTATTATTATTATTACATTCCTGCCCTGAGGGACCCTCTGATCTCCTAAAAAATGTGACAGTCTGGGTTGAGATCAGCGAAACAGTTCAAATGCAAGAGATTTCCCAGTTTCACCTTGGAGCTTCAATATGTGTGGACTCTGTGCTATTTATTGAAAGTTAGAAGTTAGCATAAATTATGCAGTCTCTCAGATAGTTTGCTACAACGAGCTGTTTCCATTAATTCTTCATTCATCTTGCCATATGTACGATTTTTTGCTAATTCAACCTTCTCACATTTACACTAGTGAAATTAAGCCCTTTCAAAAGTCATACAGCAACACGGCGTAAAATCTTTTAACAAATTTTCCTTTTTCAAGGGTATCTGAGATCTTTTGGATCACTAATGGATCCGGCTTCCCACATCACGTGATAATTGCAGAGACCAAAGATACTCCAATTAAATCAATATAAGGCTGTCACCATTCTTGTAAAGAGAAATTTCCCACCTTCTACATGCCATCTTGAGATCAGCTACTGTGTTAACAACTAACATCAACATGACTTTGCTCATGACAAAAATGTGGCAGACAGAGAATTTGCTTAGCACAGGGAAACAGGAGTGAGCTGTCTCTATTTTCAGGGACAGCTATTTGATTCATCCAAGGACAGGCCAAACAAACCATCCAGCTTTTCCAAAATATTGCGTGCAGATATCCCATGCTTGATGCTCGCTGACAAAGTAATAGAGCATGAACAATTCGACAGCAATTGTGGAAAAGTCCTCACATTTCACATATTAATCTAAGGCTAGTAGAAAACAATTTCTAAGAGGGATTTTTGCTGCAATACAGATTAATTTTAATGGCAGAAAAAAATGTCATCATTTCTAAATCTATTCCACTTACCAGAATAAAAAGCTGTTAGAAATAGCTAAATATAAGTAATAATAATAATAAAAAAATTAACAACAAAACAAACCTCAACCAATGTAAAACACATATAGAAGATTTTATGAAACTACTTTATGAAAAGATATGGCCACCATTTGGTGAATAGTGTGCAAAATATTCATACAGAGCTCCTCAAAATGCATTATTTTGAGAGCATTACTGCTGCACACAGCTTTAATTGAACTATTTTATTAACTTTCTCTTCTACAATGCCTCTTACAAGCAACATAGAAATTGGACTCTGGCATCATGATGGGCTTTGCAATTACACATATACATAATACACAAAGCTATACTGCTTTTCTTGCCTTGTCACACATACGTCTTTTTGTCTTTTTATGGATCTGCTTTTGCTGAATTTATTGTAAAATTAGATTTGGTAAAGGTCATTACAGTTAAAATAACAACACTTCTCCATATATTCACTTAAATCCTCCTTAAGTATAGAAATGAATGAGAGACATCTGGTTCTAACTGAGACAGGAAATGTCTTTGCTGACCTGGCATCATATTTATTTCAAAGAAGTCTAGGGGTGAGTTTGGGAACTACAGATTAGTATATTCAATACAGCATCAGACAAACTAGTAAAAAGCTACAATAAACAACAGAATAGTAGGAAACTGATAAAAATGGTGTATTGAGGAAAAATTCTCTCACCAGTTTTCTTTTGACACACATCTCTGATTGTACAATGGCCTAAGTTGATGGACAACACGCAGAGCTAGAAAAGCCTTGTGTCCTGTGTCTCCATATTCTCCTCTACCCACTTCTTAATCTTCTCCCTCCCACCCCATATCCTAGCTGCTCTTGGTGACATAAACCACCAGAGCTTTGCAGCTGAAGCCATGAGATATGTCCTTGTTGACCAGCCTCCTGGCAGGTGAAACAGAGCAATTCACTGCTGAGTGGGCTGTGCTTCAGGAGCCTTCCTGAACATCATCAGGTGGCCCTGCCACTACAAGAAGTAGGATCTTTTTCCTTGCTACTGCCTTCTTCACATACGCCCCTGTAAGCACTGATGTATTTTTGTCCAATTTTTTGTCCATTTATTATTTTTCAGTTGGCTTGGTTCCCCAATCTAGTTCAGTGCTAGTTCAAACTTAGGGAGGGAAGGAAAGCTTTCAGTGATATTGTCAGCTAATGTCAGCTTAAAACGAAAATGCCTGTCAAAATAGAGGCTTGGTTTAAGCATCTACCAGAATTCAACCCACCAATAGTTGTGAAATGCCTATCTTTTCTGAGGTCACTACTCCTGTGTCAAATTTGGTAGTGCTCAATGAATTTAAACATTTAAAAGTTATCAAGAAGATGGATGAATTGGCGATTACAGCACGTAAGCCCACTTCTTTAGGAAAATAAGTTATAAGTATATATATGTGTGTGTGTCTGTGTATATATATGCACGCAAACACAAAGAGATATCTATCTGTATGTCTATGCATACACTTAATGATAGGCTGGAAGGCTGTGGCTAGAAGGTGAGTATGCTTCATGGACACCATGTAATCACGGTGCCCAGCCTGTTCTAAGTAGGACCTTGGCTGGAGCTTCCTCCTGGCAACCCATGTCCACCTGGGTCATGCCTGGGAGCAGGGACAGAGTATCAGGGCATACACTGGGCCCAGTGACTTACTGGGAATCTTCTGATTCCTTGGCATAGATATAACCTGAAAAATTGTTTCGTACTTCACAAAGAGATTTTTGGAACAATTTTGGACAGCTGACTAAAAATATCAGCACAGAACCAAATAACACTGGGGAACTATTAGCGATATATACTTTCCAGGTACAGCTGTCTCTTGAAAAGCACATGAAACTCTAAATCCCTTCCTCAGTAAGGACACAGCAGAATGTGAAAAGTACAGATAAAGCTATCAAGAATGATTAGAGGCAGGCTAAAGCTCACATATGGAGTAGGAATGATAAAGATTAGGACTCTCGAGCTCCAAAAAAAAGCCACGTGAAGGTGATACACAGTAAAGGGCCTTATTTACAGTGCTGGAAAATGCTTTGCTGGTAGTGGTGTGTGGGGAAACATCAGTATGAATTCCCACATTCCCCAGTGTACTAAAAAACCCTTTTGGACACCTCCAATAGCAGGAAGCAAAACGCCAATACCAACCAGCTAGTTTCTTCCAGCTTTATGTTCTATGTAATGAGGCAGTAAGCTCAAAGTAGTGAAAAGAGTGCCCTTTCTCATACAACACATAGTCACATTGTGGAATTTGCTCCCTCAAGAAGGTTGGGTGCTAAGGCTCTTTCAGATTCCAGAGACCATCAGATAAATTCAGGCTTCACCAGTGCCAGTTAGACGCAGCGGGCTTGACACGTAGCCTGCCTTGGGATATTCCTAAAATGTGGTGAGATAGCACACTCAAGACAATTCACTCATTCGTTTTTAAAAATTGTTTCCCTAAACCTCTGTAAGAAGCAGTGTACTGGGTGACATGTACCTAAGGTTTGACTTTGGTATGACCACTGCTATCTTCCCGCAGTTGTGTTGAGGAGTGAGCAACAAGAGAGGTTTGTCTCTGCTGTGCACTGTTGAATGGTGTGTCATGAAGACAAATAGAAATGGTCTATGTTATCATTCCCCAGTGATGGCCACAGAAGAGAAATGTGCTGCCATTTTGATCCTAGGAAAGAGCAAGAACCCCACTGTGGTTTTCAGAATTACTCAGTTGCTGGATTTGAGACTCTGGTTCCTTTATGGCTCTGCTTTCGTAACAAATAATACACACTCAGTGCTTCAACAACCTGTGCTATACATCCTTTCTCCTGTCTCAGATAGGATCACCATTTTCAGAGAGTCTGGAGAAGACCTGAGCCTTCCCTTTTTCCCTGTACCCCTTGTAGCTTTGGGACTCTGCTGCACAAAACAGGCAGTGGAGAGGATTCCCTTTTGGGAATCCTACATGGTAGGGTAGGCAGATGATTCAAAATGTAATCATATAGATAAATATCTACATATATATATAAGTATAAATATATATATACAATTTATGCAGAAGATCTATATTAAAATACTGTTAAGATTTTGAAGAAAACTCTTAAAAGTTAAAATATTCCATCATTAATCCTGAACAGTGTTTACATTCTTCAATCCTTCACAAGAATTTAAGATAAATTCATGGGATTTTTTCCACAGGATCTTGCCCTATTAAAGCAGATGGTTGCTTTAAAATTAATAAGCAGTTATTTGTTCAATTGTTAGAGTTCAGTCTCTTGGCCTGAGCTTTATTTATAGCACACTACACAAGTACTGCCCTGAAAATTTATTAACTTCCTTCTGGGTAGAAGCAGTTGAAAATCTTCCAATAAAAAATACCCTTTTGTCCAAATAAAAACTTTCAATGGCAGTCTTTCACCATAAAGAAATCTAATTCTGAAAAATAGAGAAAGACAGACAAAAGGAGAGAAGGAAAGAAGGAAGGAAAGACAGAAGGAAGGAAGACAAAATGTAGTCTTGTACATATATACTTATAAATTAAATCAATCTCCAAAGATTTGACTTTTATGACAGAAAGAACACTTTAAGCTTCAGTATTTTTAGGATAAAATTTTTTTTTTCTAAATTGTAGTGGCATGAAGCTAACTTCCTTTTTTTTTTTTTCATGAACCAGTAATTGCCATAGAACTTTATTTCCTGATTTTATGATGCTCATTGCTGTAGATCCTGAGTACTTCTCACTATTAATTAGTGTCCACAGTGCTTCTATAGGAGATGGGTTTTTTTGAAGCCTGTTTTATAAAAGGTCAAGTAAATGAAGGTAAGAAGGGATTCAGATACAACCTGAGTGTGAAGGATGAAAGAGAAGCTTGTAAGTGAAGACTATTGAAAATTACCTCAAAATAATCAACATGAACATTTTCCTAACTGTAACCACTTTTCATATACTGGCTTCAGTGAAAGCCAATGAAGCCAGCACCAGCTGGAAAAAGAACTTATTATTGCCCCCCACTCCCTCCATGGACTATGCCATCATTAGGAAAAGAAACAGTGCAGAAAAATATGAGGCAGCATTTCTGCATTAGGTCATAGCAGTGAAGGTCCTCCTGCAAAACCAAACTGGTAACACTTCAGTGTTTGTATTCAGTAAATCCAGTTTGAAGAACAAATGGAAATATAAACTGGAACAAGCTCTGTGATTCTGCTGTGAAATAAAATCTCAACTTTTCATGCAGTTTGCTGCAATGTTTGGCAGTGGATTGTGAACTGCTTTTGGAGAGAAGTGACGTCACTGCTAAGTCTGTTGAAAAGCTTCATCAAACCTAGAGCTTTCCCCTTCTCTACTCTGCAGCGCTATGCACCTTTAAGCTACACAGCTCCTTTCTTTAAGCAGCTTTTCAACAGCACTTTTGCAACAAAAATATATTAACATGCACATAACGCTGAGTTTCACTTGAATGCTGTAGTTACAGGGGTATGCAAAATGGGCATTTGGATATATCAATCTGACATAAGCAATGACAATACAACAAGGACAAACATGTCAACATGAAAGTCGTGGCACTACTGAACCAGGAGCAAACTGCTTGCAAATGGATTCATTACGAAACAGTATCACTGATTGCTTCATAGATTACTCTGCGTGGCTGTGCTTTACTTCGGATAAGCAGGGCTGTCTGGAAAAGCGATTAGGGATTGCTGGATTTGAAACTGTTAATCTATCAGCAGGAGACACATCCGCTTATAGTACCATGCACCCGAAACAACTACTGAAGTCTATGGGATCAGGCGTAGAAGCTGAGGGCAAAATATTGTCCTACTCACAACCAATGGAGAAAGAGAAGCCTTGTTAGATGTTGTAGCAGAGGTAAGAGAAGAGTTTCCTTGTCTGGGACACACACTTTGCAGTGGTGACCTGCTACAGTGAACACTGCAGTAAGTGAAGCAGACAAAACTGCAGATGTATTAAAATTTCTTTTCCAGCAACAAAAGGAAGTTCCCCAGCAAATCTGGTAAAAGTTTTCACCGGATGTTGGTGGATGTTTAATTGCGAAGGCGCTGGGAAGCCATCTCAACACTATGATTAGTGGCTCCAAATCCATTGTGACTGACAGACACAAAGATGATGGACACCAATGAAACAAGAAATTTACTTGGTTTGCTGAAGAAGCCAGGGAGGGAAAAAATTGTTTCCTGTCATTTCACATAGATTCCCTTTCAGACAGTGGGAGATCATCCAAATCTTTCCAGTCAAACAGTCTTTATGTAACCTGGATCATCACCAAACCAAAAGCAGAAAGCAATTACAGAGTGAGAGATGAGAAGGCCAAATCAAAGGGAATGTAACACACAATGCTCTGAATATACAGTCGGCTGCTTCCTTGCTCTTGCTGAAGTTGTCGATATAAAACATTCCCTCTGCAGCATCTGTGGCTGAAGACAAATTTTACCAGATGATATTTTCTGACCAGAGGATGGTTATCAAGTTACGTACGACTCCTGGTATAGCACAGATGACTTGTTTTGATACACTGCTATCATGGAGAAAAACTAAGATACGCCAGGAACAATTTCCAGCTGATTCCTCACGTGCCCACTGCCTTGATATTTTTTATGAGTCCCTAAAGGATAGAAATGCCAACCCCCATCTTCCCACTAGGAATAAAATCAGGAATGTATGAGTGTGGGTTTCTCAAGGCCAGCTTATTGAGCTAAAGGACAGAAAACAGCCCGTTTCTGTGGAGACTGTAATCCTTTGCTGTGTTGTTCTCTCCCTGGCTCTTGGAATTCATGTTTTCATAACAGGAGAACAGCATAATGATAAAAATGTGAGCATCATACAATATCTGTATTTTAATAGTAAGGTGACATAAGAAAGCAGACAGTCATTCAAACATGTCAGAAAGAAAGATTTCTAGGTAATACCACAGAAAAAAATAAATAGCAAGAGCAATAAAAATAATAGTTATCACTATGGATGAATGCCATTACTAGCCCAAAGCTAGTCTACAGTTTTCATTAAGTTATTAATGGCATTAAAAGATTCAAGATTTTCAAGCAGATACAGATGCAATTTCAGCACAATAGGAATTACGGATTCCATTGGTTTTCTCACTCTTAAAAAGGAAGCTTGCTTTACAACTTCCTAAAACTCAATGAACTTTGTAAAAGCCTGAAAGACTTCCATTAATAGCTAAGATATCTTCAGATACACGGTCACAATATTTGTATCTTGTGGGGAAAATTCACCCAGGGGTATGTGCTTGGGCATATATAAATTGTGGGCACACTGATCAGCCAAGTGAGTCGTGAGAATACAGCAGAACTCAATCACAAGCGATTGATTCCCATCTCCACAATTCCCCTGGCCTCCTGAACATACCTTGCAATCTGGTATGAAGGTGGCCTGGAACTCAGTGGGGCCTGGGAGAGATGCCAGAAACCATGAGATGATATCCATCCATATGGAAATATGCAGCCACCAATGCAGCAGGGAGAGGTATAGACGCCTGGCATAAATCATAGGTAACATCTAACAGTGCAGCACAACAGGGGGAGCAGGCAAAGCAGAGATACATCGGTACGGAGACGCTGATGCAATTATTATTCCAGGGGGGATTCTGAATGTAAGCAAACCATTAGATGTGATGACAGCTTCTTTGTTTTTTCTTACAGAATTTCACCATAATATAAAGACTAAATTTGATTGGAAATGGCAGGATATTTTTTTCTGACAATCCCAGGCATTAAATCATCGCCCTCTGCATGTGTGGTTTCTTCTACATATTTTTTATGGGTAGTAAAGAAAAGTATGGATAAATTCTGAGTTAAAACGTAAGAATATTTCTTTCTCTTCATCAGATTTTTTTTTTTTTACAGAAGAACAAACTGTAAGTTGAGTTTGATTTTTGTGGAAACTTCTATGTAAGTTTATCATAGTATGATTTAGTAAATGTCTTTCCTTTCTTGTTTAAAATACCAAATTTCCATTTTGTATTAAAGCTTTAGGGTTCCAAGATTATAATCTATGAGAATCCTTAGATGTTAAACACTGTGAAAGTAACACAAATATCTATGCATACATTTAAAATGTAAAAAGTTCTTCCAGCTAACAAATTTCATTACTGTTAAGGAAAATTTCTCTAATTGTTGTCACTTATTGTTTCATGGGCTAATATAGCATTGACATTTAATAGGTGAAACAAATACATTTTAACAACGTTTTTGAATTTCAGCAATGGAAAACAGTAACATTAAAAACAGGAAAAACTGCACTAAGTGAATTACTATGAAACTGCAGTGATTCTGTCCATTGCCCCAATTCCTCCCTAAAATCTTTCTTTAAAGACTCTGTTGTTTAATTTGCTCATAAAGTATTGGGAGGGGGAGTTTTCACTCAGAAATTTCTCTCTAAAGTTATTTAAATAGGCTCATCCTGCCTGTGACGTGGAAGCCTTCCTCTTCTATGTTCAGATCAATTTTTCTTCTTCTGTTGCTTTTTTATCATTTTTCATGACAACATGGTAAACTTCAATATTGAACTTCTTCTTCCAAGCCTGCCTATGTGGATAAATTGTAATATGGGATATCTGTTTCCTTATGAACCTCTTCCAACTTCATAGTATTCTTTTCTTCTTTGTAACACTATTTTTCCTCCATGAATTTTTCCACATTTTACCTTTTGCTATCTCTATTTCGTCCTGTAATCAGTTACTTTCTGATCTTTAAACTAGGTTGCAGCTATATTCAATTGATCCTTATTTTCAACTTCTTAAAAAAATCTTAATCTCTCCTTTCCTCTATTTTTTTAAATAGAAGTGCAACTTTATTATTATTATTTATGTTGCAGTCGCAGAAAAATGCAACCTTGCACTTTACAAATATAGAACACAGAACAGTATCTCCTTATCTCAATATCCTCCACTGAATATATCGAAGACTTTTATCCAAGACTACTTGAAGTTGCACATTCTTCTTTTAATGGAAAAAAACCCAACCCTCATCAAATGTTTAATTTCTTAAAGCAGTCCTCAGGTTTACCTTCTACACCTTTATTATTTAAAGATTTGTACCATGCATTTGCCATCTCTTACTTTCCCTGAGA
Organism: Scolopax mira; assembly: GCA_004320125.1. NCBI lineage: Eukaryota > Metazoa > Chordata > Aves > Charadriiformes > Scolopacidae > Scolopax > Scolopax mira. Next base: position 14,071 of record BJBW01010807.1, read on the forward strand.
CACCTGGTACTGACCACTGCTGTAGACAAGGTGCTGGACAATTCAGGTTTCTGGTATAACCCAGCACAACATTTGTATGTTCTTACATGAATTGGTATCTCTGTAAATCTGATTATTTCCACCCCTGGAACACTGTCATCTCTAATCCTTCTGGAAGCCTGCTCCAGTTCCTGTGACTTCTGCCATCCCTTTCCTGTTGCAAGCAGTAGCTTTCTACAGAACAAAGGAAACAGACCCTTCCCCAAAGAGGCAACATATATAGGTTGTAAAGACTAAGTATATTGGGTAGGCAGAGCTCTTGACAACACTTTACTCTGCGAGGCAAACGAATACATACTTTCATAGTTTGTTTTACAATACTGCAAAAAAGGTTATGAACTGGAAAAGGCTAGCAACATCAATGCCAGCAACGCTTGTATACATATTTTTTTCCTTAGTTAAGGAGGTGGTTTTATGAAAATATCTCACAAGCACACAATGCAAGAAGTATCTGCACTTCCATTAACTTTTGCAACCTGACCTCTGCACTGATGGAACCAGTTAATTCCAGCAAACCTTTAAAGTAATCCAAGGTATTTCAGTAACCATGTAATTACTTAAGCACTTAAAATATCACAACAGTGAGTGCTGTGGTGGGTTAAATGGTTGAGGTGACCTTTGTTACGAACGCTTCACACACTGACATCTAGAAGAATATTGCCCTAATTTTCAGGCATGCTGAGATACCATACTATGAACTGAAAACCATGAGATCTGCCAATTCTCAGCAGCTCTAAAAAACACTCCCAGGTGAGACAACTTGGGATTCCCTCTATGTAGCGTTAAGAACATGAGTAGAAATGTTTTGAATGCTTACAATTGTGTTTACTCTCTTCTGCCCTCCTACTGATTTAAAACTCAGAGAGAAGGACGAGGGATGTTCTAGCACAAGGCTGACAATCACCAGCTGCTAAACTGTGATTATCCTATCAGCACAGCAAAAGTTCCCTGTCATCCAGGCAAACACCAGCTTTTCCAGTCTGAACTCAAAGAGACTTGCCATTTATAAACAGCTGATGATAGACTTCAATCACCTATAAAGAAAATGTTATGGCTGG
>BJBW01010807.1:15349-36613 GCA_004320125.1 Scolopax mira
AATTAAGAGCAAATAGACTCCCAATGTTTTTAAAAATTGTTTTATGTACTTAACTTTTCCCTGGAGAGGTAAATTATGCCCACCAGATTAAAGTTCAGAGAAAGGATGTGATTAAATGCTTGAGGCACTATAAAGTGTCGGTACTGGTGTTAATGCCAAGCAAAGACAGATCATAAGTATCCACTTTAATAAAGGAGTAACATACAGTTTGAACCCAGCAAATGCAGCAGAAGGGACAAAGGAAAAAGTCAGTGCTGGAGTCTATTCAGATTCAGGAAGATAAAAAGCACATGTGAGTTGAGATTAAAGTAACCCTTTCTAAAAATCCACAGTAATATGTATTAAACACTTTGGGGTCCCATTGAACTTTTTGATTGACCCCAAGTTATCACTCTAGTTAAAGGCATTTCTAACAAAAGGAAGTGTGATATGCTCAAGAGCATTCATTCATGTGACACAACTTTAGCTATCTGGACACATACGTTAGAAACCTATTTCAGCTTCACTTCCTCTATAGCTGGTGGAGCAGCTCAGCAAGAATTTTACCAGCCAAGAAAGCTGAGTAGAACAATCCTGATTGAGACTGTACACATCACTTACAAAATTCAAATGACACCCTTATACTGTGTACCCTGTCTAAGAGCTATAGAGGTACGAACGTTGACGCCTGCCATGCCTGCTTCAGAGCAGCCACCTGAACCTCCTGGGAAATATCCTGACTGGTCTACCCAATGGCATTCTGGCTTAGGCTTTCCAATTCTGTCGAGTATTTCACTTTGCATAAATTAAGCACTTATGGGCACACTAGCACTCAAAAGGGCTACGAGGGTCCTCAGCTTAAGGAGACCTTTGGTTTGTTTTACACACCTTACAGCACATTTTACCTCCATGGTCACAAAAACTTAATTGGTTTAATTTCTAAGTAAGTGATGAGGTACAACTCCTTAATTTTGTGAACTTTTTTTTTTTTTTGACCTTGCTTGAAAAGACAAAATATATAGAAAACATACTATTTTCACATTTGCCATTTTTAACGTGAATTCAGAAATAGCTGAGGATATGCCATTGCTGTCTTTCCTTTGAAGGATAAAGAAACAAGCCTTCACCAGGTCTATTTTATAGGGTTCGTAACAAGCTTTTGGTTTAAAAAGAAGCCTTTCCCACTAAAGTGGTATGGTGTGAGGGATGTACAGGCTGTATACACAAATCTAAGTGCAACAGGGACTCTCAGAAATTTTCAACGTTGTTCAGTCCAGCTACTCCAAAACAAATACTGAGATCATGAAATAAGAGTATTCAAGAAAACAGCAAATGAATCCACTGTGCTCTTTGCAGCATCAGGTTTGAAAGCTGCTCACCTCTAGATCTCCAAGTTCTGTATCTATTGTATCAGATGGGAATATAATAGACTATGCAGTAAAGGGAGTGGTCATATAGACCCAGTATGTGCTGCACACTTACTAGGCCTGTTCACTACACTCTGTGTCTGAACACAATAGCATAAAAAATAGTTATGGGGCAGTAAGTAATTTTTGTGGATTTTTTCCCATTCCGCATAGTCCAGAATTCTCTGAACCAGCTCCAGGCAAACAGGAGCTTGCCAAAACATTAGTTCAAGCAGGTGGTTCCAATTCATAGGACCTTTACCTTCTCTATGCTTCAGAGATTCTTGGAACAACAAAAAACTTCACGTGCCTATGTTGGCAAGCATGAGGTTTGAAAGGCAGATGTTATTCTCACATCCACCCCTTGGAATTCTTTTGCCAGATTAGCTAGTATCAGAACTATTACTTAGCTTTTGAATTGGGCACATGGGAGAGATACTATAGTAGGGCAGCTACAAGCCACGTGTTGCCACTTATCTTTGTGCCACTTACTGGAAATGAAAGAAAAAAAAAAAGGGGTGGGGGGGAGGAGTGTGAAGAACAGTAATTTAGTAATTTCTTACCTGTTAATTTGTTTCTCCACATGCTCTAATACGCAAACCCAAACACTAGCTAAAACTCCTCTTGTCAGCAGATGGACACAGGGAAAACATAAAGCCCCTGGGGTGTTGGATTTGAAATGCAGAGGAATAATCTGCCTGGCAAGTTCAGATTCAAATTTCTAGAACAATCAAGGGGAAACTGCCATTTCAGAACGTGAAGTAGAAAAATTTCAGAAAGATAAATTCTTCAGGGAGAGAAAGGAACAATTAAGTAGTTGAGAAGATACTACAATTTTACAGGTAATTAATTGCAAAAGCAGTATCAGCTAAAGTGATTACTTAGGTAAACAGCAGACAATTGATAAATATTTTTCTTCCGTTTTCTGCCTCTGCAAACATTTTGATTACAAGCTTGGTCTGTGCCCCACTCGATGTTCTACTTTCAGCTTGGACTGCTATAGGTCTAACAGCGGAGGACTGTTACCCCTTGATAATTTATTATTCAGATAGATGCACGTGACACACCTAGCCCACCCAAGCAGGACCAGTAACCAAACAGCTGACCACCTTGTAATATGATTAAAGCTCATCACAAAGTCACACGGCAATGAAAGATGACATCTATGAGAGGATCAAAGCAATACCTTCTCTCATTGATTTGAACGAGACAAGTATGTGCTGGAAGAGGAAAAACTAGGGCATCATTTCTAACAAAAACATTCAAGAGGGAACAGACACAATGTGGTTTGGCCACTTCATACTTAAAAGCAGCATGTCCGTGCTTTTGTCCTCAAAATCTACATTAAGCAGCTACTCCCCAGCCAGGAAACCTTAGGAATCTCTCAACAATGATCTCAAAGAGCTGGCACATTGAGTGAGGAGCTACTGAGAGCCAGGGAGTAAAACATGCTGACATGAGCCCACCTTACATCCCTCCCTATGTAGACCTTTAGATTAGTCAGGACTACAGAAAAGTTTGTCTTTCTTGAAGAAACATAACAGAACTCAAGCTTTTTTATTGTTGTCGTTGTTAAAATGCAACCAGAAGTTGTGCCAACACCCACTTTTAACATAAGGTATGGTGTCCACACCTCAACTGGGAAGTTCAGGTGCCATGTCCTCCTAGCAAATGATTCAGTCCACCTGTCAAGGGTTCTAATAACCAGACACATAACTAACGAGGATAGATGGACTTTTTGCCCCTCTGTAGAGCAAAGTAGGGGAGAAGATTGATAGATGATGACATTGTAATCCAGATGCTACAGTGATCAGCAGGAAAGTGGCACTGGTAGGCTTCAGCCCTTGCTTTTAGCAAAACTCTTAACAGTAAATGAGTGAAAGGTAGTCAATGCCCATTGAATTTTTCAGGCTGAGAAGAGTGTTACATTCCCCAGTTCTAGAGGTGAGGAGAGTGCCCTGAACATTTGGTGCTGTATCTGGTGTGCATGCGTGCGTTTATGTGCATTTGGCATGGAAGCATTACTGCCTCCTCTTCAGCTGTGTTTCAGGAGAAAGCATCCATCGCATTTTTGTGAGGCCCAATCCATTAGGCATGCTCCAAAAATATCTAACAGATTGGGTCCCTCAAGCATTTGTATATGGAGCATAGCCTGCTTTCTCAACCCTCCCCTTAACTTTAACAAAAAGAAAGGTATTGAGTTCTTCAATTTGGCTATATCTTGAGAATTTCACAGTCCTGCAGGAAGGCACCTAATCAAGGTAGGTAGCAGATGAACAGCTGGCTTTTGGATCACCAGTCTGGGCTCAGGCAATGCAATTCCTCCTAAGTTGTGCTCTTTTATTGCTTCAGCCCCGTGATGGTATCTGTGGCAGCTGTGACTTCAAGCTGATACTGATGTGAAAAGGTGAAAAGGTTGGAGGATGTTCAAGTGGCTGGCTTAAACATTTCACCAGGAAAAATGCATTCTCTTTTGGCACAAGAGCATAAGGTTGAGTCGCTTCTCTCTCAGACCTAAAACTTAAAGAATCTTTAAAGCCTGCCAAGCTTCTCATAAAATATTGAAAAGAATAAAAAGATGACCTGACTTTCTGACACATAAAAACATCCTCTGAAGGCAGAGGAAGTCTTTTCATTTGCAGAGGAAAAAAAAAAGATGGAAGAATAAGAGAAATTCTGGAGCCAACTGTGAGAATGTGTCTCTGGGGGAACAGAAATAAAGAAATGTCATAAAGAAAACAAGTGGTAGGGGATCTCTGCAACTAGGGATGGGCCTTCTCCCATCCTTCTATTCGAATGAATGTTAAACTCAATAGTGAATACTCTCTGAGAGATGTGTCCAGTGGGTATCAGATCTTCTTTCTCTGAGTTGCCTTCTTAGAAAAGTGTGTTTGCTTGTTATTCTGCCTGGCCCTCTTCCCAATCTTTCTATACTTGTTTGTTGTTGCTGTTACTCTTCAATGTATTACACTGATTTTCCTTTACTCTTCTTCATTTCCAGCCCCTTCCTGAATGAAACCACTCAAGTTTCACCATTTCAGCCCTCTGTCTTGTAAACGTTTGGAGCAACCTTGAACTTCACAGAACAGCAAGTTTTCACTCACTCACAATTTTCAGTTTCTTAAATGGCATCCAGGTTCTCTTCCTGCCTTTTTTTCCCCATTTAACAAGGGTCTGCTTTCTATAGCAATAAAGAGTCTGGAAAAGAAAGGTCTTGATTTATTTCATTCATATGTAGGATTCGACAGCTCTGAACTTCTAGAAAAAATTGAGGCTGTGTATGAAACTTCTTTGTGGGTGGAAAAAAGGAAACTTAAAAAGAGATGTATTTTATCAGAAAAATGTTTGAAGGACTGAGTTTTCAGAGGTGTGTTTTCAAGAAAAAGAGCTTCAGACAAGTTGAACGCATGGACTGGCTGCCACTCCAAAAGATGTGGGTCTTCCTTAGGTCCTATGTAATAACTGACAGTGCTGCACGGCTGTCTCAAACAATGCTGGTCACTACTGTTAAGTAAATTAAGCCTGCAGGGATAGGATTCAACACCTGAATTTAAGACGCTAAGCACAGACACCTTGCTGTGAGGTGGGTGTCTCAGTCACTGTCATGGTCATTTTACAGCCAGCACAGACAGTGGAGTTTGCAGACTTACTCATCTGACTAAATGGAAGTATCTATTTAAGGGTGCAAACTCCTTTGAATGTATAGGGTTAATGTCCATAACCTAAAAATGGCATTTCTTGCTATTTGAATTGTCCTGACTAATCCTGCCTGGCCTCCAGTCATCCGTCCAGAAGTCATGGATGTCTCCAAAAGACCCACATTGCACTGCATCCAAAGGCCCCCTTTCAACATATGAAAACATAAGATTCAAATGGCTCCTGTGGAGGAACCTGAATCCCACCCCACTGCCTGCAATGGAAAGTTAAGGTACCTCACTCATTCTCATAGCTAAATTTCTGTGCTTGAAGCCAAAGCTGAACTTCACTCTAGGGGACTGCTTTTGAAATGCGGTGTACAGAGTAAAGAACTAACCCCTTTTTTAGAGCAGAAACATTAAAGACACTCTCAAACACCTTGGGAACCACAGAGTATAGATAATTCATTTTTATACTTATTTCTCAGACTTAAAACCCCATTTTGAAATGTTGGGGATAAGCAGCAGGTCTCTGTTAAGGTTTCTAGTCTTTCTCACTTCTGTCTTTCTTATGATCCCATCAACATCCTGGCTGAACCTTCTCTGAGTTTCTCTGAAACTTCTTCTGCAGACAGTGCTCCCCCCTCCCCACCACACCCACATCTATTCCTATTATCCTCTAATATCTCCTTTTTACAAAGCATCCCAGAAAAAAATTACAGGCATGACACATCGTTATTTGCTCGACAAAAAGAGGAGCTTTTAACTAGTACCTGTTCTCACAAAGGAAGACTACTCTAGCTTCACATATACTGACTGAGTACTTTGTGGGTTTTTTCAGATGTGCTTAGCTCTTAGGTGGATACTTCCCAGCTACACTTCAGATAATGTTGTTGACCAAGAAAGTCGTATGAACAACTGCATTTACTCAAACACCAAAGATCAGTTTGTTTTATGGGTGATTTACTAAAGCAGAGTGCCTTACTAAACACCAGCTCCACCAGCACAACTTGGTTCATCTAGAGCAATGGCTTAAGCTGTTGGGAAGAATACAGTGAAAGAGAGAAATGGCAGAGCAGAACTGGAAGTCTTTTAAAATTCCCATTGCTCTTCTTCAGTCTTTGCATTTTGCCATCCTCCTTTCACTTTCTAGGATAGCAACCTTGCTAAATACAATAGGGATACATTGCTGCGTACAACCAGAAAGCCCATTGAGAGTAGTGGGGTTTTTTTAATACAAATGATCCCTAAAATAATTTACTTAGGAAATCAGACAGTGAGGATTAGCTGGTATCACCCTCTGTAAATGCTTGGGATCACGTATTTAAATAAACAGAAATCTCTTAAGAAAATCAGTATTTTGGGGTCTTTACAGATTATGTAATATAAATGACATGATACACTGAGTCACAAAATACAATAAAAGCACACAGGAAAGCAGTGACAGTCTTCTGAGTGCCAGAAATTCACTTAATTTATGACGGCACATACATAACACGATCCTTTTGAAGGGTTGATAGACCACTCTTAGACTAAACTGCTTATTGCTTTTATGGTAGCACGATTCCTAAAGGAATTAATTTATGCTGTTTAGTATGTCTTTTTTGCTGACTCTTAGATTTTAAAAAAGAGTACTGTTTCATTTCCCATCACCTTTTATTTTTCTCTCTGATTTCATGTTAAACAGCTTACCAAATCAAAACTTGTCCCGCAAATGATCTCACAGGAGTGGAGAATCTGGTTCACAAGTTCAGTTCAGCCCAGATATTTCTTTGCTCCCTTTTGCTTTACTTTGGGTCTGTCACGACAAATCTTAAAGGAAAAAAAAAAAAAAAATCAAACTCACAACTACACAACACACGAAACACAGCAAATATTATATAACTGTGTAAAGCTGGCAGTGCAAATTTAACTCTTCCCAGCAGAAAAAGTATGTTTCTCATACTGTCCAGAGCTGAAAATCCTCAGTATGGATATATAGCTCCAAGAATTCTACCTAAGAGGATGTCCCCATACAGGGTTAGTCATGGACAAGACCTCAACCTGGGACTACCTGCATCCTCCTCAGTTGAAGAAGGGACTCTGCCCCTTGTCCCTTACTCAGCTAACCCCAGTAAGGCAGCAGAGAGTATCGAGATGGTGTGAAAATCTCTGGAGGTGTGTTTTTCATGTCATTCCTCCAGCTGCACACTAGTGAAGAGGCGTTTAGCAGCATTCAGCTGGGGAAAGCAACGTTTCCATCACTTTCGCCCAGAGGGGGGGTGCAGGAACGGAAAGAGGCAGAGTGCGGCCTGCTGCTGCCCACCTCCCCCTCTCCCCCCCCCGCCTTACCCGGGGCTGGGCCGCAGCCTCGGGGCGGGAAGAGGATGCCGGAGCCTTCCCCCATTTCAGAAAAGCTCAGCACACACCTCGCAGACGGTGGGGAGTGCAAATCATCCACAGGCAACCCGGAGAACGGCCCTGAGCCCCATTAATTTCATCCCGCGAAGAGGCGGGGGGGAGCCGCTCCGAGAGCTTTCTTCTTTCCTGCCGCCCTAGGCAGGGCAGGGCGGCCGCCGCCCCGCAGGCCCCGCCGTTGCCACGGCAACCGGCAGGCGGGGCCGCCTCAGGCCTCAACGGCTGCCGGGGGTCTCCGGGCGGGCCTGAGGGAGGAAGCGGGAAGGTAGAAGGTGGGGGGATCGTTGATATGCGCGGCGCCTCGCCGCCGCCCCGCCTGGGGGTGCGAGGGCGGACAAAAGCGGGTTTCAACCGGCCGGGCACACAGGCCGCCGTTGTGCCGGGGTGCAGATGTTCGGAGGGGCGAGGCCCGAGGGGTCGCGCCACCGGCGAGCGGCCGGGAGGAGAAGGCGGGGAAGTGGCCGTCAGCCGGAGACCGACCCCAGTGTGGGTGTGTGTGAAAAGGCAACGTTGCCCTCCAAGCTCCCCGTTGGGTGAAGTCCTCCCGCTGCCAGTCCGGTGAGGGGCGGGCGGTTCTTTTCACACCATGTCGCCCCTGCCTTTCTGGGCTACGCCGAGGAGCGGCGGAGGTGGCGGGTCGGCGCCCCCAGCCTTGGCCGGGGGAAGGCCGGGCCGCCCTCCCTCAGGAGCGAGGTAGGGAAGGGGGAAGCGAGCTCCAGGCTGTGGCGGGGAAGGCCACTACCCCTCACCCGGCAAGGGTCGCTGGGGGTGCCTCTCCCTGGGGTTTGGGGACGACTTTTTTAATAAGAAAAAAAAAAGGCTAAAATACAAGCGTTAGCTTTGTATTAGTAACACTAGTATTACCTATATTCAGTTTAAAAGGAGAACTAGGTGTTTGGTGGTTTGTTGGGTTTTTTTTCCTCTCAGTGGCCGCCTCTCGCTGAATGGGGAAAGCTCTCTTATTTAATTGATGTCAGTCCCTTTCCCCAAGAAGAAAAGAGAAAAAAATATTCCCATTATTTTAGCTCTGGGCCTCAGATCCTTAGTCACAGAACGTATACTGAGCCCAGCCCTCTTTTCTTCCCCCCCCCCCACCCTTAATTACCACCACACATAGAGGCACATATATGTACACAAAAGGAAAAGGGAGAGCAGAAAAACGTTTCTTAGCAATTACCCGAGAAACTGAATGCAGTGCTACAGGGCACCATGGGTACATCTATACTCAGAGGGATTCAAATGGCAGAAGTAACCTTTGCAGTTGCCCTTCTCTGACCCACACCTTGGTGGCTACACTAATCCACCCAACGCCAAAATGCATCTGTCCAGAGTGTGCACAGAGCAGTTTGGGGAACATTTGCAACACAGTGGAATCTAGCATTCAGAAAATCACGTGGCTGTGCACAAAGATGTTGAAACATATAATTCTATCTAAAATAGACAAAAATAGAGATAGCTGTGAGCCAGGTAGTAAGTCACCCAGCTTTTTGGATGTCTGCTTTCCTGTTTCCTTTTCCTACACTGTTTTGAAAATAATAGTGCGATGTAAGGAAATATACACAAACCTCTGTTACGTTGATGTAAACATAACGACATTCCCACAGCATGGGTGGTTGTACTAATTGTAACCATGAAAGCATTGTGGTGAATAATATGTAGTCATTTTCCTTTACTACTAAGGTATGAGTTCTGTCTTTTCCTTTAAAAACGCTCAGTTTTGCTGGTAGCCTTACTGTCTTGCAGATCTGTTGTGTGACCGAGAGCCTGTTTCTAAAAAAGATTATTTTTCATGTTTGGGAAAAAGTCTGCTGCCAGTTTTAAAAATACAGTCCACTTCTTTTTTGGATCTTCATTCCACTTCCACCTTTTCTTTCTGTGCCCAGATCCTGTGGTTGTAATCTGCTATTCTGATCAAGTTTGCCCTAGCTTTTACAATGAAGCTAGACGTGCATTTAGAAAATGTCCCAGCAGTGTATTAACATGGAGATGGGGTTCTGAGTAGTAGGAACACAGCGATCACGAGCAATACTGGGTGGAGGAAATCACTGAGAACACAACAGTATTGAGAGCCGGACCATGTCTTAATTTCACAGCTACGAATTTTCAGGCTGGATTACTTAATAAACTGCCAGGTCTGAAGATGGAAGTCAGAATCTGTAAGGCAGGGTGCACTGTTCGCAGCGCAGCACTTTTTATTTAACGCTTAATTGCCAAGCTGTGCACAGAGAAGCTTTTGAGATTGCTGCCATTAGAAACTGAGCCCTCCTGGCTGGGGTTATGGTCAGGCTGCCATCTCCACCCCCGCCTTCCTCCCCTGCCCTCCTCCTCCTCCTTTTTCTCCTCCTCCACTGACTGACCTTGCCATGCTTGGCTGAGCTGGACCTTGAGGTGTTTTACATGGCTGGGCCAGGAGGTTGGAGGTGCGAGTGCGAAGGGGTGGTGCCATCTGCAGCGACAAGAGTGTTTTTCCTTTGCAGAAAACCTGCTAGCTGTCATTTAGTATTGTGTAAAAAATATAAAAGCTACATGACGGTGAGAATGTCTCTTTTCCTACTGCTCTGGGCTGGAGCATGGTAAAGTTTCCATTTACTTCTAGCTGTTGTGGGAAGAAAGCTCTATTGACCTATTTTGTCACTCAGCCAGGGAGGTGACTACATCAGTCAGAAGCTGACGATTTTTGTTTCCAAACTCACCCACCAGAATGCTAATACTGTGCTTTGTTTGAACTGAAAGGCTGTCATTTCAGTGCTTTTACTCACCGTTGATCTCAGCGTTATGTATTTTACACGGTATTTTGGATACATACTCTTGGGCATTATTATAATATTCTCTGTAAAATTATTGTATGCGTGTGTAAGCCTGAAGAAAATTTCCGGTGAATTTTCACATTACACAATGGTCCTGAATGATCTTTCATGCAAAGGTACCACAGGTTTGCCCATTTGCCTCCACTGCTTCCCAGGGAAAGTCTGATCCTTCACCACACAAGGTATTTGAAGTTGTGCAGTTCATTTTTGCAAGAACAGGAGCAGGACTTGAGGTCTCCTAATTCCACCTGTCACTGAGCATCTCATGTGTTGGGAGCCGAGGGCATGCAGGACATGGTGGGGATGAGAGCCTGAATTAATCACAGAATCATGGAATGATATGGGGTTGGAGGAAACCTCTGGATATCATCTAGTCCACCAAATGCAGGGGGGGGGGTCCATCTAGAGCAGGTTGCACAGGAATATGTCCAGTCAGGTTTTGAATGTCTCCAGAGAAGGAGGCTCTGGGGAGCCTGTTCCAGTGCTCTGCCACCTTCGAAGTGAAAAAATTCCTTCTCGTGTTTAGGTGGAACTTACTATATTCATGTTTATGCCCATTTCCTCTTGTCCTGTCACTGGGCACCACTGAAAAAAAGACCGGCCCCTTCCTCTTGACACCTACCTTTTAAGTATTTGTAAACATTTATCAGATCCTCCCTCAGTCTTCTCCAGACTAAAAAGAGCCAAGTGCCTCAGCCTTTCCTTATAAGAGATGCTCCAGGCCTTTAATCATCTTTGTGGCCCTCTGCTGTTCTCCAAGCAGTTCCTTGTCCTTCCTGAACTGAGGAGCCCAGAACTGGACACAATGCTCTAGATGTGGGCTGGGCAGAGTAGAGGGGCAGGATGACCTCCCTCAAGCTGCTGGCCACACTCTTCTTGATGCACCCCAGGATGTCATTGGTCTTCTTGGCCACATGGGTGCATTTCTGGCTCATGGTCATCTTGTTGTCCACCTGGACTCCCAGGCCTTTTTCCTCAGAGCTGCTCTCCAGCAGGTCAGCCCCCAACCTGTACTGCTGCATGGGGTTATTTCTCCCCAGGTGCAGCACCCTGCATTTGCCCTTGTTGAATTTCTGAGGTTTCTCTCAGCCCAAGTCTCCAGCCTGTCCAGGTCTTGCTGTATGGTAGCACAGCTGCCTTCTGGTGTGTTAGCTACCCTTCCCAGTTTTGTATCATCAGCAAACTTGCTGAGGGTAAATTCTGCTGGGAGTCATTGATCCTGAGAATGATTTCCACAGGCACAGCTTCCGAAGGTGTGGAATGGTGATACAGGGCAGCACAGTACCAGCGTTGCAGGCCAGCAGAGGAGTGGCCACTCCAAGCAATGAAGCATAAGAAAATGTTTTGTAGAGAACAATGCATTGGAAGGACATTACAGCCACTAATCTAGATTGTCCATAGGTGGAACTGGATCACTGCTGGCACACCGAGGGACTGCCTGAGTTTTCTATGCATGGTTTCTGCCAGACGGGATTCCTTCAGGTGGACCTAGCAGCGTGCTTAGTATTGTGGTGAAAAAAGGGATTTGAGCCAGGTTGTTGACAGCAGGGGATTTCTTTTCCCCAAAGGTCTAAACATCAATTAGGCACTAAAGCTCCCCACCCTGTTAATAATTTGGAATCTCCCTCTGCGTGATGCTGCCCAGCCTCAAGGCTAAAGCATCAGTCTTGTGCTTTGGTGGGACTGTGGTCCTTTAGCTCAGAAACCCCTGTTGAGGTTCATCTTGTCAAGGAAGGAGCTCTTTAAGCCTTCCATTCATTATCCTTTTTGAGGACAGTACTGCATTTGGTTTGCATATGTAACTAAGTCTTGGATTAGAGGATGGGCATGAACTTTGTGCATGGAGATCTTTTGGAAACGTAAGTGAATGTCTCAGCTGGGATGGGCAGCAGAATCTATAGGCTCTACCTTCATTACTTAGAAAAACACTATTTGTGACCCATGCAGATGTGTGTTAAGCAAAGTACAAAAAATTAATTTATTTTTAAGTTGAATCAGTTACCGAGCAGTGTGAGATGACAGTAATTATTTTTAAAATTACTTAAAAACCTGTATTTTAAAGAAAATGTAGGAGTCCAAATATGTTTGACATTTGTAAGAGTCAGAAGAAATACTGCTGATTGTCAGGACCATCAGTTTTACAAAATAATCTTCAAGCACAGTATCTAGTAAAATGCTGCAATTATCTGAAATAAATCTAAGCAGAGGGAAAAAAAATACTGAAAAGAACTGTCATGGAGATGTGGTGAACATATTCACTGTTGTAACTTCTGGTGAGATGAAAGATGGTGAAAAGAATAAGGAAATGCTTACAATTTCAGGTTTCCTTTTTCTGTAGCAAAGTCGTTATTTGTTTATTGCCTTTCACTTTCATGATTAGAACCGGTATTTTTTCAAAAGAACATCTTTACACCACAGACCCTATGTTTGCAGCATCTTCCCCACATTAACTGTAGCTGTTTGCAGTGTGATATTAAACAAACCAAATGTTGCCAGTGCTTTGATGTTTTGGCAGACTATGAAGGCCCATGGTTATATCCCTCCCTTTATCTGAAGGAACTTTGGTTGGTAACAGAGAAGTTAAAGCACAAACAGAGCACACTGAATTTACTGCTGTCTTCTCCATAAGCTTTGTCCTTGGCTATGTAATATACAGTGGCCAGCATGGAGATATTTCATATGTATTATGGAAATCAACAGTATTATCAGAGTTGTGGTTCACAACATCAGAAATGCTTGGAACCCAATTTGTTAATTTTTTTTCAAAGAGATGGCAAGTGCATCCTTATCACTTCAGACTACCCTGCGGTACTTTCAAGTGTAACTCTTTAACGTGACTGACACTTCAGCTGTCTGAGTTCCTAGGATGCCATTGCCTGTTTAATTCATACAATTATCATGAAGATGATGCCTCGTTTTGAGAGAATGTTTTTACTTCACAAACAAAAACTTGTCTGGTGGAGAGAAATTCAAATGTGTGTTTTCCTGCAAGTCCTATCTCTAGGACTCCTTAGGACATTTGGACTGCCATCAGTTGGCACCTTCTTTCCTTCCTCATGAAACCAGGCTTTCTCATAGAATCAAATTCCCAGTTCTTCTTAGAAGATCTGTCAGGCTGTTTATGGAGGCAGATGAGCATCTCGCTGTCTTCTGGTTCACATTCAATCTGCCTTTGAAGAACCAGAGAACCAAAGAAGGATCCGCAAGGTGCAAAATTGTTTGTTCAGTGCCAGCTTGTTGAGGTACCTATATAGATGCTTAATGTAGAACTTCTCTTCCCTAGCTTACATATTGTCCAACCAGGATTTCTTGCTTCAAACCCTGTTAGATGCCTTTTGGAGCAGCTTACCTGTGTATTGTGCCAGAAGTGGAGACAAGGAAGGATAGTGACTGTACTTCTTCCCGTGAGCCAGCAAGGATAGACACCTACAAAAAGAGAGCTCCATCATCACCATATGGTAGCATATATCAGTGGGTTGGACTAGGTGATCTCCAGAGGTCCTTTCCAACCCCATATTGTTCTGTGGTTCTGTGTGCCCACTCAGTATTCATGACGATGTTCCTCCAGAGCTCTGCCTGGAGTGATTCACTGCCCATTGCAGTTTTTTGCCTCTCAAACACAACTAAACCTTCAGAAATCTGATTATGACACTAACCGGGAAGTTGACAGGAAAGTAATGGAGCTTGCAAAGGTTAATTTGGATGAAAAAAACTTGTCATGAATCCATGGTACAGAGCAATATTTTCTAATCTGTGAGACTCTCATATAGTGGGCATGTGGTGGGAGGAAGGAAGCTAAGAAAGGATGTCTTTCAAGTTGACAGTTTTGATCATGAGAAATCTTTGGCTCCGAGATTGGGTTTTGTTTAAAGTAAATACCTTCCTGGCGAGGCAGCCTTCACAAATGAAGAAGTCATTTTCAGACACTAGACTAACATCGTTTTCTGACACTAATGAATCTGCATCTCTAATGCATACACACTGCTCAAATTTGCCTTTACAGTATTCAAGACTAGGGGAAGCTCACTGAAATGAGTGAAATTATTATGATTTCGCTGGAATACATGAGAACAGAATTCAGCCAACTTAATTACCTGTACCTGCAGCAGTTAGTGTATGCACTATATATTTTCTGTCTTTGGAGTAAAGAACCACTGTAATAGCCTCATACTTTTTTTTTTTACAGATGTTCTGAAAGTACTTGCCCGACATGCTGGAAATTTCTCCATAGTTTTCTCCTAAGTTTCACATTATAGGAGCTTGTCTTTGATTGTATGAGAAGGATGCTCTGAAAGCCTGCAATAAATTATTAACCATGTCAGGGCTTGGATAGCTTAATTTATACTGAGTACGTCTCTATCCAGAAGTGGCATCATTGAAATAAATGGGACTTGCTCTCCCATAAGGAGACACAGAGCTGTAAGTAAAGCTACAAGAAGTAGGTCCAGGCTGTGTGATTTTTGGAGAGAGATACTATAGAAAGCAAGAGATACATTTGTGACACAAGATGAGCTAATCAGGGGTCAAGCTGATTGGTTTTGTTGTCTTTTTTTTTTTTAATAGGAAACAATGTTGAATACGAGCTTATGTATTTACATAATCAACTACACGAGAAAAACAAACCATATAGAACAATTTTTTAAAAAGTCCTCAAACTGAGATTTAGATGAAGTGAAAGCTGCAGCGTCTGTCAACTATTGCAAGGTAAGATTTGAGCCAGTTACCTATAACTGAGAGTGTTACCCAGGCTATTCCTAGATGTCAGTCATACGTCCTATGTCCTCCAGAAATGCAAAAGTATCACTGACACTCTTTATGGCAGTTGAGAACTTAGAATGGTCTTTCCTCAGACCCCTTACTTTACTTTTGGGAGGGAGGGGGGGGATGATTTGACTGAATAAACATGACCGTGCCCCTCTGACTCCCTTCTTGTCAAAGACAATATCTGAAACACCAAGAAAAGAAACTAAGCTGGGCTTCAGCAGATTAAGGGACATATTATTATATAAACACCCACAACAGGCGAGAAAAATGTGATTCAATTAGTTTGGTCTTTTTTTTTTTTTTTTTAAGTTAGCTGACAGATTGTACTTGACAGTCTATACTCATTCCTAATGTCAGGCTGATCTTAATGGTGTGTTTTTATTGTGAGTTCTTGTTGACAACATAAACCACCTGCACAGTAAAACCCTGTTATTATCCACAATCACAAAGGGTGATTTTACAATACATACAGTAGATTGAATGTCATTTGGTAGTAGTATGTGTTTTTGTGAAAGTGTGTCATATTTTACAGTAGCTTGTAGTAACTGTCATATATTGGATCATGAAATTTTGCAGAAATGTATTTCAGAAATAATATTATCGTGGATTCCAGTGGAGAAGCAACATGCCAGCTTTTGTGGTAATCAAGCATGAGAGTAATTTCTGTTATTGTAACGGATATAGCAATGTACTTGAAAATGTACTTCCTTTTACACAAATACCTTTCTTTGTTTTAAAAGGCTTACATCTATGGACGTGTACAGATGCCTTGTGTTGGCTGGAGAAATTATGAATGGTAGGATGAGTATCCTGACTTCCAAAATAGCTGAACAATCAGAACTTTAAATTGAAAGAGTGAGGAGTAAGCAGCCAGCACCATCAAAAAAACAAGTCCTGAATAGTCGAGGAAAAGGATGGGGAAAAGGTTTGAATTCAGCCAGGCTGCCAGAAGGTGTGAACAAGACTGGCAGGTTTATGGGAATGCCCAGGAGTAGTTGTTCTCCCTAGTGACAGAGAGACAGTGAGAAGCATTTATCACCCTTGATGAACTGAGGGTAGGTTTCATGGGGTTAGTGAAATAATATTAGGAGAAAGCAGCTGGCTTGCCTGTTGCAGCAAACAGCAAGCAGAAGTAAAGGCCACAGAGCTGGGCAGGTAATTGGAGATTGACCAAGCATTGTTAGAGTTAAAGAAGAGAGCCCACATAAGCAACTACAAACAATGAATAAGCAGAGAGACTAAAACAGAGATAGATAACAAGCAGCACCAGCTTTCCCAAATTCCTTTTCCCGCCTTATGTAACAAGGAGATGTCTGAAGCAAAAGAAAAAAAATACACATAGATTTGGAGCAGAAATAATAATAATAATAATAATAAAAAACCCCAGTATTGAGAAATTCATATCTGACCCACAAAATCTTGACTGACTACTGGGAAAGAAAAAAGTATATTCTATTTAAGCTTGTGCCACTTACTTACCTGAAAGAAAAATATTTCTGACAGTTTAATAAATTGTTTAAAATTCTAGAGAATGTAAATAATTTTAAAAGAGATTTTAAAACAGGGGAATTCATTTGTCTTGCAACAAAAAATAAGTATATTGTCCTGTAGTGTTGCACCTGAAGAGCTTCAGAAGAAAAACTTAGTTGCATATCCGTTTTTGCTAGTAAAAGCTTTTTTTGCTATTAGATTTTAAGACTCTCTGCAACAATCTATGTATAGACTCAAATCATCTCGAACGGCTCCAGTTATATCACTACATCAGTGTGTGTTGTATCAAACCAGCTCTATCCTTGGGGGCTTTAGATGGCCCCCAGCTTAGTACCTTTTGTAGAGGTACCCACTTCTTATGGGACTTTTTTCCAGCAAGCTTCTCTGTAGCTACTTGTTAGGGGTTCTCAAGCACTTACTGCTCTACAGTGAGCATTTTATTAGTGATTGCCTTCCAGCTGTGAGGTCCTTTTCCTTTT
Organism: Scolopax mira; assembly: GCA_004320125.1. NCBI lineage: Eukaryota > Metazoa > Chordata > Aves > Charadriiformes > Scolopacidae > Scolopax > Scolopax mira. The sequence continues at coordinate 32,308 of BJBW01010807.1, forward strand.
CTCACTGATGAAAGGTAACCCATCTAGGTGTCGTTTAGATGCAGTGCTGGGGGATACAGTGTAGGGGAGAACTTTGTAGAGTAGCGTTGATGGTTGGACTTGATGATCCCAAGGGTCTTTTCCAACCTGAATGATTCTGTGATTCTATGATCTCCACAGCTGCCTCCCTTAGAAGTGAGGAGTGCCAAGCTGCAGCTAAGACCTGTGTTCATACCTTGAGATTAGACACTCATATATACATATATAACCCCACGCTTAAATTTAGAAGTCATAGGCTGGAGCTGAGCCCCACCAGTGCTAATTTCACTGTTACTCTATAGCCTCTGTTTTCCATCTCAGTCGGTGCCAGCATCACTCAATAGTGAAGTGCTGCAAATACTAATGGCTTCTCAATGAGGTGCTCTGGCACGTGATGCTACACTAATGACCTGTCCCTTCCCCCCAGCGCCACAAAAGCTCAGATATCTGCTCCCAGATCTGCTGAACTCTATGTCTCTGCAGCAATAAGGATCAGCAGATGGACCGGCACAGGTAATATTGTAGTAGATACCTCTACAGATCCAGAAGTGAAGGTAGATGAATCCCTCTTTAGGGAGGAGACCCAAAGTCACAGATGCTGGTGATCATAGATGACTCTAACTACTCCAGTGCCTGCTGGAAGGCACAAACAATCCATGAGATTTCTGGACTGTATTGAAAACAGTTTCTTGATGCTGGTGATCAATGAACCAACGAGGAGATGTTGGACCTGCTGCTCAAAAAACGGAAGAACTGATTGAAGATCTGAAGGGCAAGGGCAGCTTTGCCTGCGGCGACTGTGAGACCATGGAGTTTAAGATCCTGAGAGAAGAGAGCAAGATGAACAGTAGAATTATAGCTCTGGACTTCAGAAGAGCAGATTTAAGTCTGTTTGGGAAAGGCTTTCATAGGAAACTGTGCTGCAGGGCAAAAGGCCCCAGGAGAGCTGGCTGATCTTCAAGGACAGCCTCCTCAGAGCACAAGAACAGCGCACAATGTTCAGAAAGTTGAGCAAGCGTGGCAGAAGGCCAGTATGGATGAACATGGAGCTCCTGCCAGAGCTCAAACACAAGAAGTACACAGAAGGTGGAAGCAGGGACAGACTACTTGGGAGGAATGAACAGACGCTGTTCAAGCATCTCGGAATACAGTTGGGAAAAACAAAGTGCAATTCGACCTGAAAGTAGAAAAGGAGGAAAAGGGCAACAAGAAAGGTTTCTATAAATGCATCAGTAGCAGAAGGAAAACTAATGAGAATGTGGGGTCATTGCTCAGTAGGGCAGGGAATCTTGTGAGAAGGTACTAGAGGCTCAGGTACTCAATGTGGTCAGCGGGTAAGGTCTCTCTGCTGGCCTGCCAGGCCCCTGAGCCTCCTAGCAGTCTGCAGGTCTGAAGCAGTATCCACAGAATGAGAAGACTCAAGGAGCACTTAACCACTTAGACATTCATGGGGGACCAGATAGGATGCACCTGAGGGTGCTGGAGGAGCTGGCTAATGTCATTGTGATGCTGCTAACACTTCTGAAAGCTCATGGCAGTTTAAAAGCAGGGAGGTTCCTACAAAAAGGCAAACATTGCACCCATCCTCAGGAAGGGCAAGAAGGAGCATCTAGTAACTACAGACTGGTTACCCTCATCTCCATCCCTGAGACGGTTATGGAGCAAATCCTCCTGAAAGCCATTTCTAAACATATGAAGGACAAGAAGGTGATTGCGAGCAACCAGCATGGGTCTATCAAGGGCAAACCATACCTGACAGACCTCATTTCTTTTGTGATGAAGTCGTGCACAAGGGGAGGGCAGTGTGTGTTGTATACCCTGACTTTAGCAAGCCTTTGACACAATCTGCTGTAGCCGCCTTATCACCAAACTGGTGAGATATGGGCTAGATAACTGGATGATAAGGTGAGTGGAAAATTGGCTGTACTGCTGGGCTCAACACGTTGTGATCAGTGACGCAAAGTAACTTGTGTGGTGGCCAGTAACTAGCAGTGTCCCTCAGGGACCAATGCTGGGACCAGCAGTGTTTAATCTCTCCATTGATGATCTGGCTGGTGGGACAGACTCCATTCTCAACAAGTTTGCAGATGACACCAAACTGGGGTGCGGGGGTGGGGGGTGGAGCAGTCCACACACTGGAAAGCAGGGCTGCTATTCAGAGGGACTTTGACAGGATGGAGAATAGGGTGTCAGGAATTTTATGAAGTTCAACAAAGACAAATACAAAGAAGTCTTGCATCTGGGATGGAATAAACTCATGCAACAATGTAGGCTGAGGGTTAGCTGCCTGGAAAACAGCTTTTTGAAAAGGACCTGGCGACCCTTAAGCACAAGAAGTTGAACATGAGCCAGCAACGTGACCTTGTAGCCAGGAAAGCCAACAGCATTCTGGGTTGTATTAGCAAGACTTCAGCCAGCAGGTCCAGGGAGGTGATCCTTCTCTATTTGGCACTTGTGAGACCACATCTGGAGCAGCATGTCCAGTTTGGGTAGATGAAGATACATTTACAGCAGCAACATCAAATGGCATCTAGAAGTCAGCATAGGCAGGGTCACAAACTGTAATACTGCAGAAGAAGATCCCAGGTAGTAGTAGAGGGAGTTTGCACCATGCCGTGTAGATCTGTCATTGTCCAGCAATTTTTAGGGTTGTGTCCATTGCTGGAACTGTTCCCAGCAAACACCTGTGACAAATTACAGATCCTATTTTTATCTGAGTAGATGGAGGTTCTGAATCCGGTTTCAGCCTTTGAAAATTATTGATACTGAGCCAAAGGACTGGAATGGCCAACCTGGATATGGCAAATAGGCGTATTAAGAGTGGAACATGAAACGGAACTAAACTAATAACCATAGCGATACGCCTGGCCAGACAAGAAACGCAGAATTTTTCGTGCCATCAGCAGTGTTTCAGACAAAGTATGTAAGAGCAAAACAGAAAAAGTGAAACGTGTCACAAAACTGGGAGGTTCTTCACATGAGCATAACCCGCCTGAGAAGAAATATCAACAATAAAATAGCGGGAAAGGCTGAAAACTCATAGCTCTGTACCACACTGTAGACGATGCATGCTAATTCAATCTTCTGTGAACTGGCATTTCTAGCGAGGCTGTTCCAAAATGTTATTAAGGGCACTGCAGCATATTGCGGAATGTGTTGGCAATGCCAAAAGCAGAGGGAAATCGGGAACATAGCAAAAACGTAAGACTGCTGCCAAATATTGATTTTCTTTAAAGGTGGGAAGCAAAGATGCTGGGGCTTTTTCGAGAGTGAGGGAAAAAAATGTTGGAGTGTTTTTTGCGTGTCTGTTCACAAGGGCTGAGGAGGCTAAACGTAGCACTTGAAATGGGCTTAATGTATTCACCTTCTGTGCATAATTACACTTGGGGGAACACATTTGACAAAAAACCAATAGTACTATATCAGGGCCTGTCAAGGAGCATCTCAACTGCTACCAGGAGGAAACCCATGAGCCCTTGGATGTCCACAGTGACTGTCAACTTACACTCCCGCCCTCCAAAAGCTAATGTCCCTGCCTCCTGAAATTAATATACATATATATATATATATATAAAAGAAAAAGCTCCATGAACTGCAGCATATGAAAGGTAACTCAGAAAAGTATCAAGTCAGCTCCTGGTTTCATTTCTACTGTTGCAACATGATAGTTTTCAGAAAGTTTGTCAATGAATGCAGATGCTATGAAGTGAAAAACGTGGGAACTGTGTTTTAAAAGGTTCTTATGCGTGATGGAGGTGGGTCACTTGTCACAGAAGCTGCACAGAGGATTGTGACAAGTGCAGAACAGTTACAATTCCGATGCTCAATGAAGCAGAATTCTGGCAAAGTATGTGGTGCTGAGCAACCACTGAATCGCACACGTTATCAGCAATAAATTGAACTAAAAAATTCCCATAGGAAGAAATGGACCAAGCAGCAAAACTTTCCACTGGAGTTAAAGATCTATGAATGTAGAAGACAACTAGGAAAGATTTAAGTAGCTGTTCTGTATTGACAAGTAGTGCCTGCAAGAAAGAAGAATCAGAAATTAACTTTACTGCTGGCTCAGAAAGAGCGTAGATTTAGATTAGATATTAGGAAGCAGTTCTTAATGGCCTTCCAGTACCTGAAGGGGATCTACAGGAGAGAGGTAGCGGGGGAGGGACTCTTTATCAGGGAGTGGAGTGATAGAATGAGGGGTAATGGTTTTAAATTGAAAGAGGGGCGATTTAGATTAGATACTAGAAAGAAATTCTTTCCTGTGAGGGTGGCGAGGCACTGGAACAGG
>BJBW01010809.1:0-24666 GCA_004320125.1 Scolopax mira
GGAAATGGTATGAAGCTGAGGCAAGGGAGATTTAGATTAGATATTAGGAAGAATTACTTTACTGAAAGAGTGGTCAGGCCCTGGAACAGCCTGCCCAGGGAGGTGGTGGAGTCACCGTCCCTGGAGGTATTTAAGAAATGTGTAGACATGGCTCTTCAGGGCCCAAGATTATTCGTCTGTAGTGGGGTGTGGGGTTTAGTTGGTGGGTGCTTTTTTTTGTGTGTGGGTTTTATGGGTTTGTTGGGGGTTTGTTGTGTGTGTGGTTTTTTAAGGTGTTTTTTTGTTTTTTTCTTTGTTTTTGTTTTGTTTTTTAATGTGGTTAGACTCGATGATCTCAAAGGTCCCTTCCAACCACTAAGATTCTGTGATTCAATGATTCTGTGAAACTCTCATGAGCAAGACATCTGGTACTGGTATTTATGGCTCTCCTTCAGCTCACAACTTTTTGTCTTCTGGGTAAATATAATAGTGCTCTTCACCGCTAATTTCCAGTTGAAATTCATACCAAACCATCCCGGTGTATTCGTATACTCTTCGTGCTTTTGACTGCATTCAGTTGTTCATCACACAAATGAGCTTTTGCTTTACACTACCAGACGATACAGTGCAGTGCAGGACTGAGTACATCATTGCTTGATGTACTTCATAAAGGCCATTAATTTCTTTACATTTACATTAAATTTAGTGTGCAAACATCTAAACAGATGCACATAGAGTAGAAGCTCTATTTTCTTGAAATGTTTCAGGTGTAGAAATGGTTTTTAAGGTGTACAACTAAACACAGTACACTTGAGCCATGATTCACCATCTTGCAGCTCCAAGTATCCTTGCAGAACAGCATAGGTCAAAGACTGGACATTTTCACTCTGAGATTTCCATTGCTGCAGTTACCAAAAATTCTCTTTTTTAGCAAGCTATACTAAGAAGCAGCTGCCAAGCAAATGTGGGGGAAAAGGGTTCAGATTAAATGACAGATGAAACATTTTTTTAATTGCCTTGAGAGCTGTAGGAGTGTCTAGAGAATGGTGAATTCTAGTGCATCTAGTTCTGCAGTGTTGCAAGGGCAAAATACAAGCGCATGAAATAAGGAATATAACGGCTAAAATTGAGAAGTATAACAGCTCTAGAAAAATATGAAATCAGAGATTTGTTTTTCTAATTGTAAATATATGGATAACAATAACAGTTCCACATCCACATCCAAAGGTTAAAATCAACTCCTTAGGTGCAGGGGAAGAAAAGCAAATATTTTTTACATACATTTTTGGACCCTGTGGGTTTTTCCCATAACAGTTCCCTTGGAATTGCTTCTTACCTGATATGAGGAACTAATCTTTATGTACAGGAGCAGTGCCTGAAGAAATCATTAGGGCAATGAATACTTCAGAAAGAGTATGGGGAGCACTTGAGGGAGAAAGGCATATCAGCAAAAAACCTGTCATGAGGAAGTTTATGGCATTTTTAAATCATTTCCTGGTCTCTTTTTTGCGTGTTAGAAGACCATTATACTGGCAACATACATGCATCACAGTTTTGAAAGATGGATTTTCCCTACTACAAGGGGGGAGGGTTACTGATAGCTGTGCAAGAAATGTATTGTTTTTCTTACTATATTTGTTGCAATAGTGCTTGGATTCTGCATTTCTTTTTGTGATAGGGGTGATGAATGACCAGAGAGTAGGGATAAAGAGCTAGACCTTGCCAGTCCATGGATATGTGAGGTGAGAATATGCTACTGAATACAACAAAAGCTGGAAGTTGATGTCTTGCTGCTGATCGCATGTTTGTCCTCTTTGCAGTGACATGCTTCTGGAAAGGACACCAGTTCCTTCTCTGCCCAAGTTCCCACAGACATGAAGTGAGCTGTTTTCATTGAAACAAGCATTGTCTCTATGTAAGGTAGGAGCTGAGAGTTCTTGCTGCTTATTCCTGTTGTCTTTGGGAGCGATGCCCAAACAGGGACTCCAGTTTGTGAAGCTACCAATGGAGTAACATTTGGTTCTTTCTGCAAGCTTCAGCACCCAACTGATGGGAACCAGTTGTGGCCACAATGTCCTTTGGAGGCCTTCCTACAAGTGAGCTACCCCACACAGCTCAACATCCATGCCTTTCTCAGCCCACGTGCTTCAGGAACAGCTTCAGGAAGCCATACTCCTGGGTCTCCCACATGTTTAAGGCCAGGCAAGCTAAGGAGAAAAGGTCTATACTTTCTTTTTTCCCAGTTAGTGAGGAAAACAAAAGGGAAGGAGAAGAGGAGGTAACCATGTTTTGGGTTGTTTTTTTTTTTAATCTGGGTTCCGGCTACTCTATGTCACTATTGATAGGAGCCTTCATTTTGTCTCAGTCAGCCCTGAGTGCTGTGCCTGCTGTGGTGGACAAGGTCACATCAACAGAGTCTCCAGTCTCACATGACCAATAGTGACAATGAAGACAGTGTTTATTTGATGTTTTGTGTTGAATTGTGCTATAGCCGAGCTTTCCTTCTTCATGATTTGTGAGTGATAATTCGCAGTGGAGCTCTCAGTCTGACTGAGGTTGGGATTTTATAGTCCAGGCAGTAGCTCTGTCCTGCCTGCCCGTGGCTCATTCATGCATCATGGTACATAGCTCTCTGTTGTGTAACTTTGTGCTGGGTTATAATGAAGATGGTTAAAGGAAGGAGGAAATAACAAGGCTAATACTAAACCTGCTGGCATATCTTGGAGGACTCTGCATCGGCTTTTGTGAGTGCTGCTGCAAATCTGGTGCAAAGGTATCCCTGGCTTTATCTTTTTGGTGCAGGATTGAAGTATGAACCTTCTTCATGCTGAAATGTTCTCTAAAAGATGTATAACTGTGGTTTCCCACTACTCCATCACTTCCCCCTTCCAAGCAGTGTAGGTGGTTGAGGATTTGTGGCTGATCTCTCTGCTCTTTCCTCTTAACAGTTTTCCCCTGCTCTAATGCGGATCTTTCCCATGGGCTGCAATTCTTCAGGATAAACCTGCTCCCGTATGGTCTCTCCATGGGACACAGTTCCTTTGGGAAATATCCATCAGTCTAGCATGGAGTCTTCCATGGGCTGCAGTAGGAATTTCTGTTCCAGCATGATCTCTCCACATGCTGCAGAGGAAGCTCTGCTCCAGCACCTAGAGCACCTCCTCCCCCTCCTTCTTCTCTCATCTTGGTCCTCACAGAGTTGTTTGTCGTGCTTTTTTTTTTTTTTTTTTTTCCCTCTACGGTTTTATGCTCTTTCTTAACTATGTTTTCCTTGAGACACTACCAGCTTGGCTAATGTGCTTAGCTGTGTCCTGTGGTAGTCTATTGTGGTGCTGGCTGTGTCCTGCACAGGGCAACCCCAACCTCTTCTGGCACCTGGGTTTTCTGCCTTTTCCAAAACTGTACTGTGCCTGATTGGGATGGAGTTAATTTTCTCCATAGTAGTCTGTATGGTGTTTTACTTATGAAACTGTCTTTATCTCAACCTACAACTTTTCAGCAATTGTTTTTTGATTCTTTCCCCCATCCCACTGGAGGGGCAGGAATGAGTGAGTGACTGATAAGGGGCTTAGCTGCCATACAGGGTTAATCCACCACAAGAAGTCAGGATCTTGCCAAACAGGTACCCCCAGGAAGAAAGCAGCTCCCAGCTTCTGCTGAGTTAGAAACCTCTGCTTCATGTATAGATAATATACTTGTCACAGCTCAAGGCAGCTTGTGTCACAGATCAGGAGCTCCACAGCAGAAGGAACCTCTCATTACAGAGGAGGGTGAGAGAAACTGTCTTGAGATGAAACCTGACTAAAGAGGTTTTAAAACAAATTTTAAAAATGAATAGGAATAAATTGCCAGGGCCAGATGTCATTCACCCATGAATATGAAACTGTTGAACTGCTAACTGTGGTTTGCAATAAATTCTTTGTATCATCCTCAGTGCCCAAGGAAAGAAAAGTGGCAAGTATGACAAAAACTTTTAAAAAGGGCTGCAGAGCAATCCTTGTTAATAAAAACAAGTAAATCAGATTTCCATGAGAATAGAATTAGTAGAAGCTATGAAATAAAGAGAATTAATTAGCAGACCCATGAATAAATATGATGCAGAAAATGAAAGTCAATAGTTTTTTTTGTAAGAGGAAGCCATTTCTCCCTCTATGTGACAGATACAAGTGATAGAGTCAGTGTCATTTACCTAATTATGTAAAAAAGTCCTGAAAGATAGGACTTCCTGGAAAATGGGAAATTTTCACTAGGAAGTGTTTTTGTTGGCTGATAAATAATTAAGAGGTTAGATTTTATAATAAAAATTCATTATCAATGAGGACCAGATCCTGTGTTTGAGACTTAGTACACAAGCATATTTTGAACTTGGAGAAAGGAAGAATGAATTGTTAAGTTAAAGATGATACGAATCTGGCTGTAAAGATGCATTCTGTTCTGAGCAATTAAATAATACAATGGCAAGAAACAGTATAAATACATGCTAAGCTTATATTCCCAGTTTCGTGTATGTTTCTTTATGTCTATGCATATATGCATACATCTGCAGCCCTGATGAAATCTAAATAAGATATCAGGCAGTAGAGACTTTAGGTTGCTATGAAACAGTTTTCTGAGGAGTCAAAAAGACACAGGTTACACCACTATTTATATTTTTAGTAGACCAAGAGTTTGAGTGCTGTGACATTGCACTTACCTCATCTCAGAATGGAAGTATTAGATCTCAAAACAGGACATAGAAAACAGTAAGGCTAATAAGGCTTCCATATGAGAAAAGATTAAAAACAGTGTAATTCTTTGGAAAACAAGTGGCTGAAGTGGGGGTATGTCCTAAAAAGTCATTAAAAAGGTATTGATAGCAATACCTAGTTGTTACTCAAGAAGTAAGGGACATCTGTTGACATTTTTGGAAAATAAGATTAAAGCAAATGAAAATATTTTTCACTTAGCATAAATTGTGGTGAAAATTGCTACAGTTTTTGTGTATGTTTGCATACAAACAAGTTTGTCAAGGTCAGGGGGACTGAAGGGGGCATCTGTATTTACCTTTTGTCTTAGAAAATCTGTTTGTTGTAGTCTGCCAGAGTTGAGTAAATGTATCAACATAAGGATCATAAGGTTCAATTTAAATTTATATCACCTAAACATTTCTTCCTAATCTGTCATTGTACAGTCCCTGGTGTGATGGAAAAATTTAGCCTTTCCATATTAATTACTTCTCTCTTTTTAACTTCTATTTCTATTATTTTAGGGCAAATGCAAATGCAACATCACACACACACATTTCCTAGACTCATGCCAAACTTAGTGGAGAGTTGGGGAGGAAGGGGAAGAAATAAAATGTGAATTTTTTTAGTTAAACTTGTTCTAACATAAATATTTCAGTCCTTCATTACTAGTAATTTTTAAACTATTTTTTCTTCAAGTTAATTGTTGAAATGTCAGATTAGCTAAAACATTAGTTCCCTATGAAATAATACTTCATCCTCAAAACAGAAAAAAAATGAATACTACAAAAAACTGTGCTCTTGTTATTTACTGAATGTTAAATCAGCAGGTATGCTGATAATAAGTACCAACACTCAGATAGTCACAGAGGCTAAATTTGTTATGTTTACATGCATCTCTAGATTGGTGGTTGGGAATGTTGAGATACAGGAAAGCACGTTCTGCCATTTCTTTTAGCTGTCTCTAGCTAGGAGAAAAGGAACATTTGTCTTGAAACATTGTGCCACGATGTGTATATAATCTTAGTGGTACCTAATATTATTACTATATATGTATGATATTTTACTACAGAATACATATATATATTTAAAAAATAAAGCACTTTGCTTTACTTAATGATACATATATATCCCATATACATCCCAAGACTTGCTAAAGAAGCAACGTAAAGAGGAGGTCCCTAGGCTGTAGTTAGGCATCTGTCTGCTTTGCTGGTGGTGCCAGGCCCCTACAAGAAATCATGTTGAGAAGCTGGTTGTTCAGCACTCTTCAAAGCAAACAAGTGGCTAAATATGGCCTAACTCAGCTTGAGGCAGCTATATTTAAGATTATTGTCTGAAACGCAACATTCTTTGTACGAAGTTTCTAGGAACATTTGGTCCTGGTGGTGTCTCTCATGATTTTTGACTGGAAAAAAGAAGTTATATTTTGAAAATTTTGAAAATTAAAAGTTTACTTTTTCTGAAAAATCTCATTTGTAAAATTTTTATGTCCTCTTCCTCTCTCTCTCTTTCTGTCTTAGAAACATATTTCAACATTTAAAGGACAAGTGCTTCTACCTTGTGAAAGTGTACTTCCAATGTTGCTTTTCAAAGTTTAGATCAAGTCATGGTCCCCAGATATATCCTTCTGTAGCAAATAATTTACAGATTCCAACTCCTTGGAGAATCCAGAAGCTTTGTCTCACGCTAGTGTCTCATGCAGTATTTTCCTGGACTGAGGATTAAGTTTGCTGAAGCAAAAAAATGCCGGTATGTCTGATCTATTTCAACAGTACCACCAGATGTAAAGAAAATTCATCAGTGTTCCTTCTCTAAGAGTAACTATCTCAAGTGGGCAGTAAATAATGACCAAACTGACTATCAGATGGGAAAGAGCAGAAGTTGGAACGACATTTGCTTTGCTCACTTTGTACTTGACTGTGTGTCCATGCATTCTTGTCTAGAGTTGCAGTGGTTGCTCGAGCATTTAATTACTTGAATCCCAATGAGCTGAAACTGCTTGGTTCAGGAGATAGTATAATAAAAATATTCTCCTGAGGTGGCTATATAATTTTTTTTTAAGCTTTACTGATGAGCTAGAAATAGTCACAGATTTTAAGTGTTGCCAGTGATTATATTCAAAAGACATGGAAAACAGAGCCTACATTTTCTGCTACACCCATGTTGCTCCAGAAACAGCAAAAGAAGGGACTGTGGGCTTCTCAGGAAGCTGCTTAATTATCTGTCTGACTACACACCAGCTTTGGCCTTGTCATAGCCAGTTATAACTGTGGCTGCACCAGCTGATAAGATCCCAAAAGGTGACAGTCTGGGGCTAAGCCCTCCCATTCCTGTATCACTCCATAATTAGGTCAAGAAATGAGAAGACTGTCTTCATGTTAGCTCACGTTGTTCAATGCCTGAAGTAAGTACACAGACTATAGGTGTCTTGCCAATACCAAGGTGGTAAGAAGGATCAGGGCAGCCAAAAGACTCAGTGAAGAGGGAAATGTAAAAATAGTACACACACGGATTGTGCGTTTCTCACATATTTGTGGAAAATAGATGTCTTCCAGCTCTGTGTATAAATGGTGTCACTGGGGTCTCTAGTATCCGACTAAGCATGCAGCCACCATGTGTCAGTAATTATAAATGACATAATTCTTTTTCAGCTTTGCTACTTCATGGTGTCTCTGTAGGTTTTTTTAGTTCCTTTTTATTTTATTTTTAAACTAGTTTGTCACATATCATTTGCATGAGAGGGTGAAGGTGTTCCATGTAGTAGAAGAAAATGTGCATGGACTTTGGATACAAATCCATTAAGAGAAAAACAGTACCAAAGAAATACAGATAGTCAGTGACTCATTTAAAATACAGCTTGACATTTGAGCATGCAAGATGATTCGTGGGATGCGGTTTAAACAATTTTCTGTATCTCTTTAGAGAGAAGGCTGTCAAATCTGGAATACAATATATGATTTATTTTTATTTCAGGGTAGAAATAGTCTTTTTGATTTTCAGTATGTAATAGATGAGCACTTGCCAGTGCACATTTGAACAAAGCCAAAAAAAGAGAGCATATTTGAGCCAAACAGGAGCAGAATTAAGAGTTACAAGCCCCAATTTTTCTCCACAGCATGATTTATATTGATACTTTCATTGTGTTAAATGGCATAACTTTGTATTTTCACACTAGTTTAAGTAAGGAAAGGTCATGCTGTTGAAATCCATATGTTCTGACTTAGGTAAGTAGAATGGGAATAAGAATTCTCCCCTTATCTACAAATAATTCTCTTCAGACCTCCACTTATTTATATGCTATGGACTGTATAAATATGACCCTCTTGCCAGACAGGAGATCATCTGAGCTCCAATTTGACAAGCCTTATTTATAGCATAGAATTCTTTCACTTTAAATGTTCAGTTTTTTGGGATTACCTTCTGCTTAAGGCAAAGTATGTTCTTATTGGGTTTGCACCGGAAAAGGAGGTGAATGATACTCAATGCTAAATTTGAAGAATGATAAAAAATAACAAAATAAATTCTGAAATTCCTGCATATTTCTTTAATTTCTCCTGGGAAAGGAGGGCAGGCAGGTATGAGGAGGCAAAAGAGGCCCTTGCAGGGCTGATACTTAACCACATGACTAAATATGATAATCACACAGAGATGTACTCTTAGTCAAGACATGAGACAAATTACATCCAACCTGTGTAGGAGAAGCAGTTACTACCTCCCTCCTTTTTCTGTTCTTTTAGTTGTTTAATTCTAACCAGGACAGGATCAAGCAGAAACCAGAGGTTTCCCTTTGCATCCATAAAGAAATTGGACAACTCTCTGTATTTTTAGTTGGCTCCACTGAAGGCTTCAACAGAGCTGCCATCGGATGTACACATATCAATACTTTTAGAAGCACTGGTTACTATGTTCCATTTTCAGACCAACATAGCTATTCTAGGTACCATAGCTCAAGGAGGCCACCTATTGCTCCTGACTAGCCCCAGATTGGTCTCAGCTGTCTCTTTTAATGCAAATGTGTCAAAGAATTACCAAAAACTGAGATTATACCTCTCATGCTTCTGTATTGATCATTCACAGCTGTATGGTTATTCACTTCTTTTCTGAAGAAGACACATGTAGGCCTTGAGTAGAACTTGGCTCAAACTCTCTGTTACAGCACATATGAACCAATCTACAGGGTTTTGCACAAACATGTAATAAATTACTGTCAGAAGCAGAGAGAAATAGAGGAAAAGTTCTGATAAGCCTCACATGTTCTTGTTATAATTGCCTCCTACAGTCACTCCTGTACTGATAAAGTTTATGTGCGGCTTCTACCTCCGAGCTCTGCTTAAAGTCCTAGTTGAACAATATGTGCCTTTTGTTAGGTTAACAGCCGATTTGATTGTGCTAGTACCATTATTTTACTGTCATAGAAGTCTACATGGAGAGTGGGGGGTGATAATACAGCGCAGTGCAGCTTTGTTTTGCATAGTACTTTCCTGTTTCCTTAATATATTTACTTTCACTTCTAATACTATTTTGGAAAGACAAATGTCATGATCCACAGTAATTAAAAGGCTAGACTAATTCTGTTATGTCAATGTTTCCTTAATCTGCCCCTAATCAGATTAAACACCTTAATTTAGAGGTTATCGGTATAGATTGCAGAACTCCTAGGGAGCTGTTGCAGCCTATCATATCATAAGGATTATTATGATTTTAATGGCCATTTATAACTTAAAATATTTTGTAAAGATTATTTTTTAATGAAGGAATCCAAAAGTATATTTTAACACAAGGGAAAATGAAAGTACCTGTCTGTCAAGATATTAGCTGTATTGGCTCACTTTTTCTGAGAGAGGAGTCACTAAAATAAAGTCTTTTCTTAAAGTTTCTAATAAAATTTTGACTACTGTAATGCCTGTCTATTTATAAATGCTATTATAGTCTGCTATTATTGCTTAAAAACATGAGAATTATTTTCTTAAGAACTTTCTGCAACTTAGAGTTGCCCAATGAGTTGCACTGTAAATATAAAATCATTCTGTTAATTAGACAACCCACACGCTGTTTGCTCTTCATTTCAAAATCAGTTATAGTCACAAGTGTTTTGGTATAGTTACTGGCAATAGCCAGTGTGTAGGTGGACTAGTTTAAATTTGGAATCTATGTTTTGTAACCAGCCCTGATTCACAAAACAGGATTTGCACCTAATAAGAACATGCTTTGATCACAGGCTGATTGTATGTTGCTAATGGGATTTTTTGAAATAAAACCACAAATGATACCTCATGATGTATCAGGAAAAGCCTTTTAGTGAAGAAGAAGAAACTGTAATTACAAAGTTGCATCAGAAAATATGGCCAGGTTTTATTTTTGTATCTGCCTCAAGACATTTGAATAATTATCAGTAGTTTTAAAAGCCATTCCCATGTCATGATTTTAATTCTTTTCTACCAATTCATTTTTTTTCTCTTGAACAGAACAATATTTTTTTAAAGCACTTAATTTGTGAGAGTGTCCTTCTGATGATGCCAGTCAGTTTTGAATTGCAACCTTGACTATGGAAGATTATGACTGCTTTGTACTTAGTCTTCATTTACAGTATCAGCAATTGGCCCACCATGGGTAGTGCTTATTGTCTCCTGAATCTGCTTTGGCAAAAGAGGTCATCACAAAACATCTGTGTTCTCACTTGGTATATTCTGTCAGGAGCTGTATTTAATTTAGTTAAAGTAATTTTAGCTCTCATCTAAAGACATAAAGCCAAATTTATCCTGAATGAAATGCCTATTAAATTTGTTTTATTATGGATTAATTTATTTCCTTGTGTCAGGTTTCAACCAAAAGCAATTGCCTCAGGAAGTTTATGTCATGATGCCTTATATGTGTTTGCAGAAATGTTTCCCTTTTTAAATAATGTCAAACAGCTGCTGTACAACACATACAGTACAACACTTTTAAAATGTAGGCTCTATGATTTTGAACTATCAATGGACAATTGATGACAGAACAGTGGAAATGATGAATTTGTATCACTCAAAAAATATAATGCTAATCTTGATGTCTCTCAGACTTACACAAAGTACTGAATCAGATTTTTCCATTATTAACACTATAAACTTTATACTGATATCTGTACAATATGTTCTTATATAATGTATATTAACCACAGATGTCATAACCTGAGAAATAATGGTGCTAAATTGTTTTAGAGAAAAGGCTGCTACTTGGTAAGCTGTGTTCTTTAATGTCATTTATAAACTTGGGATGTTTTTACCCTAAAGGGTAAAACCTAAAGGTTTTGCTCTTAAGCTATTAACAGGAGGGGCAAGAAATGAAGAGAGCAGGAGGAAGGAAAGCAAGCTAGAACTTATTGCACTCATGTCTAGGCTAAGAAAATCTCATCAGTTTGTAAAATGGACTGGCTACAGGGTTGTAAACTAATTAGGATCTATATCACACTATGTGAAAGGATACTTACTACAAAAAAATTGTATCTAACCTTTATTGCCAAATGTATTCTGCACCACAGATCAAAATTAACATTTAAATCCAGCCTGCTGACTCCCCTGCCAGAAGCACAATTCTGTTTCCAGAACTTTGCACATTCTTATTAGAATAAAATTTTTAACACTATAATTTTTCTCTTTTGCTGTATTTCACTTTCATAATTCTCAGAACTGTTTCTCTTTCATTTAGATGCCAATTACAGTTCTCCTGCTGGTTTAGATTGGATGCAGTTAGAACTCTAATATCAAGCATCCATTGATTCTTCACGAATGGCTTTAAACCTGCATGTTAGCCATACCATTATCTTTTCAAGTTATGCTTTCCTCTTATAGTTTATATATAAAGTATTGAAAGTTGTTCATCATGCCCTAACGTACATCTGCCATTAAGGTTGTATGCAAACATGATGCTGGAATAATCCCTTCCTGAGAAATTTACCCTATTTTACTAGAAGCTGATACCTGAACCAAGCAGGTGGCATATATGCTCATAGTCTCAAGCTGCTGTGACAGTCATTGGTCAAAATGATACTTGGTCATTTCTTCAAAACTAGCCATGAGATTTAATTGCTGAATCTTAGATACCCAATTGAGATGCCATAGGTATTCTGTCTGGCCTCCACTTGTAGCTTGTAGAGAGTCAGCTTGGAGGGAGTGATGTAGCTGAAAATGTAAATCAGGAAAATAACATCTAGGCTGAGACATGGAGATGACTCAATCAAAGATATTTTCCTGGCTGCAACTCTGGTGACAAGGATGGTGGTGTTAGACACTTAGTGTTGACACTAAGGAACCATTCGTATTGAAGATGAGATGGGTCCAACTTCAAAAGGGCGAAAATGGTCTCCAGGCTTACTCATGCCATGGGAGATGCAGTGGTCGCATGAGATCAGAGTGTACCAAAGGACCAACCTGAGCTTAAGTTCTGTAAAAGGTTAGAGTGGCTAAGCTTCACTAGTTTTTGAACGCTGTTAGTTTTTATAAACAGTGGCCTGGAAAAGTGCTGTGAGACTACTGCCATGTCCTGCTCAATTCTGACTCTTCAACTCAAATAATCAGGCAAGCGTTAGAATTTGGATTTGTAGACATATACCCTAAAAAGTTGGCTGCCTTAACTGTACAAAAAAATTAATAGAATTGACATTTTTACTTCTTGTTTTAAAGCTTTTCTGAGAGAAGACAAAGTAATGAAGAGACTTCTGCACCAAGTGTGTTTTTAAAAAGTTCTTTTAACCCAAAGGTTATACAAAGTACTGCATCTATAATAGGATAGTTGTCATGGTAACATTTGGGTTGTTATTGATTACTAGAGCAAATAGCCTCCAAAATCTTGTTGACAATTTCAGACTGCAAAATAAGCCATTTTAGTCTGCAGTTCTTATTACATTCTTTCATTTACACTGTTCAGTAATTAACAAACTATCACTCATTATTTGTAATATTAGAGGTGGTGTTATTTTTTTATCTCTGTTCTTGTTCACAATGTGAGGGGAGATCAACACACTGGAGTGATCTCTTTTTTTCCATCTTTTTATCCTGTTGAAGACAGAAATTTATGCAGTGCTTTCAACATGTCTGTCTTTACCTTGTGCTCCCTCAAAATTATCCACTACATGTTATTGGCTATTCTGGGCTTGGATTAATTAGACTTTTGATCCTCCTGGTATGATGAAAGGGTTTTCCTTACTATTTGGTAAGCTTCCCCCTGTTACTTTCTTTTTAGGCTGAAGCTGTTGTGGAAGTTTCCATCTAACTGTGTTCATGTTTCACATCTGATGTGTTCAGTTTGTCAGCACTCCTTAGACTTCCAGAAGACAGAGTACATTCTTTCCAATCTGTTTTAAGGACCTTCCTGATAAGAACAATGAATTCTGGAAAAGTTCTTCATTGCTGCAGTGTTCCAGAAATATTTCTAAAGAAGATGATGAGGTGTTGGAAATTGCTATTATTGTGTCAGAGCTGGTCATGCTTCTGTGGCCAAAAATATTACAGGTTTGTAAAGGACATTTGTTACTAACAGTCGTCTTATGCCTGATGTCACTATTATGGCACCTATCATCTTCCAGATAAGTAAAAAGACTTGATGTTTCTAACAGTACTCTTGGAATATTAACAGGCACACGTTTATTTTGAATTTTTTAACAAAACCATGTATTTTTGTTGCTGATTAATGCCATCAGAAAAATGAAGGTCATTCAAATGGTTTTTGACAGCAAAATGTTTAGTTGCCTTTATCTTCCTCTTGATTCAGACAGTAAATAATGCAAACATAGCAGGGAAGAAAAAAAAAAAAAAAAGCCTTGCTTTACTTTTTAGCTTCCTCTGCTAATTTTTCGATTCTGATGAGCACTTCTGTATAATCAGCATGATCATAAAGGACTTGGAGCATTTTGATTATGTTGTCCTAGTACAAAAAGCTATTTCTCAAAAGATTTTTTGTATGACAAAACCTTCTGTCTTAAAAATTATTTATTATCTTACAGTTTATAGAGATTTAATATGTATTTGGGGGTGGGGTGGGGTGTGTATTTTTCCTACCTGCTAAACTCGAATTATTTTTGTTTTATTGTATAAAAATGTACAAACAAATAATCCACACTAACATATAGTTGGAACAAAAAAATTTAAAGATGCAATTAGATATTTGTAAAATGGAGACCACTACAATAAGTTTAATTATCACCTTATGAAGTATAAGTGAATCCTGCTAGAAATTTTCTCCAAGACCTCTGCATAGAGATCTTTAATTTCTGTTCTACAGTCTGCTATCACTTCAGTTGTCAGATTCACAAAATGCATACAATATCTTCAGCAATGTCATACCTCTGGCCTACATGTACTGCAGTGTTTGACTTTGTTCTCTTCAGGATACCTGTCATCTACAAAGCAGACAGCCTGCAGCTTTCACAATCTGGCCATTTTTGGATCTTGGCAGAACACTGTGAGGGCAACTTATTCACAGAGGTACTTGTCATCACCTCCAATGCTTAATTTTTTGTCTTTTCAGAGCATTGAGGGTAAGAACAGAATGCATCACTTGATACTTGGAAATAGACATAAAGATAAATTTTGTTTGGAGGTATTTCACACAGCTCCTTCTATGTCTGGATATACCTAGGAAAAAAAAGATTCAACTGACTTCTAGCTCAACTTTCCTTTCCTAGATTTTTTCTCTTTAAACCTTATCTTCAATTTTTGTAGCTACGAAAAAGATAGTACTTTCAAACCTTAAGCAAGTAAAGTCCCATTGTAAAATGCAAGACAATGCCGGAAAGAACAGGATTTACTAGTAATTTTCATAGAAGCCAACACTAGTACCATTTAAGCAAAATATGGAAAACTTACAGATACAAGTCCTTTTGGAAAATATTTTGCAATTTCATAATTAATTCCTACTATAGTTGTGACATGTTAATATAAAGTATTTATAGCTAATGCATAGTTCTTATTGTAATAACACCATTGTCAACATTTCAAGTATACTAACTTCATTTGATAAGGTAATATCAGGCAGTTACAAATGAATTGGCAAACCTGGTTCAAGAGGTCACAAATATACCTGTAAAGTCAAATAGCTCCAATTTTTTTCCTCTGTGTGAAAGTATTCATGATATCAGGATCTAAGAAAGGTACAAAACAGAATTTGATTCACTGATCTGGAATGAAAAGGAAAAGTGTATCTATATTTTTATATAAAGTGCATTTTATATATAAAATACCCAGGAAAAATAGTATCTATGAATTCTAGTTTTCTAAGTGTTTATTAAAAAGCAAGAATCTTGACTATGACTTCAGTAATATAACTAGGAAACTTGCTCAGTGGAATGTACATTGAGAATATCTTTTTAATCGACAGTTGTCCTTTTTATTATAATTTGTAACAATAACAAGAAAAATTTACCTCTCTGACAGGGGAAAACATTTATTTAATATTTTTGTGAATACTTTAGAAATGTTTATGAGAATAACATATTCCTTTTAATCAGAATTCTATTTAGCTTTTATCATCTGTAATTGTGGAATATTCTGTCACATGCGTGCAATAGAATCATAGAATATTTTGCGTTAGAAGTGACCCTTAAAGGTCATCTAGTCCAGCTCCACTGCACTGGGACTTTTCTTATACATCAAATTAGCCTTGTATAGATGTCTATAGAAAGAATTATTCAGATTCACTAAGGAATTGATATTCCCCAACAGCCCCTCCTTGTTGGTCAGAGCAAGATCCAGCACGGCACCTCTCCTCATTGGCTCTTCTATCACTGGGAGAAGTAAATTATCATCAATGAATTACAGGAACCTCCTGGACTGCTTATGCCCTCCAAAAGAGGTCAGTGTGTTGAGTCCCCAATGAGGACCAGGGCTTGTGAACATGAGGCTGTTCTTATCTGTTTACAGGGGGCCTCAACCACTCTGTCTTCCTGGTCAAATGGCTTATAGCAGACACCCACTATAATGTCATTTGTCCCTGCCTTTCCCTTTAATCTTGACCCATAAGCTTTCAGGTGGTTCCTCATCCATCCCCAGGTGGAACCCCCTGCACTCCAGCTGGTTATTGACATAGAGGGTAACACCCCTTCTCACCTCCCCTGCCTGTCCTTCCTAAAGATGAAGGCCTGTATCCTTCCATTACAACACACCAGTCACATGTAGAGGGCTATATCAGCCAATTCCTTCAGGACTCTGGGATGGACCTTGTCAAGTCCTGTAGCTATGTTCAGGTTCCTCAGGTCATCTGATCTTTTCTTCCCTTTGGAGGAACCTTCACCCCCTGTCCCTGCCTTGAGGTCCATCCACATGAGAGGTGTGGGAAGAGAGATTGTCAATGAAGACTGAAACAAAAATGTTGAGTATCTCAGCCTCCCCCTTGTCTCTTTTTGCTGGTTTGCCAGTTATGTTTATCGGTGAACTATGCTTCCTTTGACCTTACTTTTCTAGTTGACATATCTGTAGAATACCTTGCATCCCTTGCCAAGCTCAGCTCCAGATGCTCCTTGGTCTTCCTCAGCCCATCCCTACACAACCAGGCAGCATCCCTATACTCTTCCCAGGATACCTGTCCCTGTTTCTGCTGCCTGTACTTCTGCTTGCCCTTTAGTTTGACCAGCAGGTCTCAAATCAACCATGCCAGTCTCCTGCCTTCCTTTCCTGATTTCATACACCTGGGGATTGAGACCTCTTGCAGTCTAAGGAAAGCATCCTTAAAGATCTGGCAGCTCTGTTCTGCTTCCTTATCTCTGAGGGCTGTTTCCCGGAGGGGCCTATTGAATTCCAGCTCCTTGAAGAGCTGGCAGTTTGCTTTCCTAAAATTTAGGGTCCTGACTTTGCTATTAGCCTGACCCTTATTTCTTAAGACTCTGAACTCCACCAGTGCATGATCACTACAGCCCAGGCTGCCTCCCATATTGATGTCACTGTTTAGCTCACTTGTGTTGGTGATCAACAAGTTCAGTAAAACATCCCCTCTGGTAGGATTGTCAATTATCTGGCTTAAGAATTTATCCTTGATACACACCAGGAGTCTCCTGGATTGCCTACAGCTTTCTGTGCCATATTTGCAGCAGATGTCAGGGTGGTAGAAGCCCCCCAGCAGAACAAGAGCCTGTGACTATGATGTTTCCTGAACATCAAGTAAGAAGTCTTCATCAATAGGGTCCCCTTGATCGGGTGGCCTGTAGTAAACACCAACCACAAGGTTCCTTTGTTGCTTTGGTCTCTGATTCTTAGCTATAAGCTTTCAACCTGCTCATGGCTATTCTTCAGAGACAGCTCTTCACACGCTATCCATTTATTGATATAGAGGGCAACCTCTCCATCCCTCCTTCTGCGCTTGTCCCTTCTGAACAGCCTGCGGCCATTGATAGCCACACCCAACAGTAACAGAAAAAATCTGAAGGTTCTATGTGTAGCTTTGACTTCATATAAACCTTTTTCTGAGCAGGTGAACCCCAAAGTATGCAAAGTATGTGTCAGCTTAAGACAAGTCTGTCTCAGAGCCGAACTTCTGACTTACATGCTTGTGTCAGCCTAAAGTTACAGTTAGTGAATCACAGGTGGAATCAATACTGCTTAATGCTGAAGTATGAACAAAGTACAAAAAAGGAAAAGTTTTGTACATAAGATTGCTATATGGTTTTTTAAACCACTAGGTTACTGGTACCACATTTGTGGGTAAAGTTGTATCATTATAAATATGACCGATACTAGCATAGGTATTTCCCTGACAGCACGGAAATGATCTTTACTAGTACAAGCTTCTTTGTAAGAATTTTGCAGCAATAATAAAGCTGAAGAACCATTTTAATAATACAGGAGATTTGAAAGGCATAGCTTTTGCCACACATGCTTAGAAACTGCACTGGGACTTATACATCAAATTAGCCTTGTGTGGATGTTTGTAGAAAGAATTATTTAGATTCCCTAAGGAATTTAAGTAACTAATGATTCTGATGAACACCAGCTGAGGTTTTCAAGGATCTTTAACAAGTTAGGTACTTACCCTCATTGGCTCTATCTATTTAGTTACTTTGGGGGAAAACAACAAACAATTAGAACATTCTGAGTAGGTTTAGCTGCTTAGATGACCATTTAAATATTTACCTTATTTACAGTTAGTGATTATTTGTTTTAAAGACTTCACAAACAAATGTATATAATTGCTGTTAATTACTACACTAATGCAGTGCTTTTCCTAGAATAATATTTCTCTAAAGTAGTAGTAATGTAAACTACAGATCATAAAAGATTGATTTATATGGTTCATAAATGAATTTAATAATTTAACTAATGAAAATAGGCAATTAAAAAAAAAACTACAGAAGTGGTCATAAAAGGTGGGGGCTAGTCTCTGAAACCTGGACTAAAGTTTTCTATGCTATTGAACAAAACAAGCCAATCTGAATATGATACTTTTATCTCTAGCATGGAGGCTTTGAAAGTAAAAATGGTTTATTTCACACAGAGATTTAGCTCAGTTCAAAGACCCACACATTTAGGTTTCATGCAGAGCTCCACTGCAACCGGAGACTGACAGATGAAACGAGTCTTTTCATTTTTGTTTTATTACCTGCCATAGTAGTCACTTATACCTGAACATATAAAAGCATATAATAATTTTTATTAAAGCCCATAATTTTATGTCAAGATGTTAACCTTTCCCTATATTATTATTTTCTTCTTTTAGTTTTCTGAACATATGGTTCTTAACTGTAGCAGCTAAAACCCTCATGTTTTGATTGCAGTTACCCAGAATAAAATTGACATTTCTCATAAAGATTGCATTCATTTTACGTTTTTAAAAAGCTTCTTGAACTTTAGAACTGCCCTCAGCTTTCTGCAACAGATGATTGGTTTCACCTATTTTTATACTTTTCATTTCTGTTGTAAGGCTACAATTAAAAGTCAGTTTGTTTTAGTTTTTTATCAGTCAGAAGCAAACACGTAACTCATAAAAGATGCAAAGTCAGTCTAATATATTTATAAACTGTAAAAAAGTCTAGTATTTTTTTTCTATAGAGGAAGCCCAAGATTTTGATAAACTGGCAGAAAGAACTACTGATACTTGTTCAATTGTTAAGCTCCATTAGAGAGCTATAAATGTTAGAGGGAAGGTTAAACAAGGTGAAAATTTGAGACAGCTTTTTCATTATGCTTTGTTTTAATTTTACAAAAATAATTTCTGCAGACTATATTTGGCTTTCATTTCTAACAGTAAGAATCCAGACGCTATTTTCACATTAAGACAATGAAGAGGGAAAATGAAGGCAAAATTACATATTCTATTGAGACTCAGTTTGTAAATATCATATTATCCATATAAGTTCCTTTTTTGTCAGTCCTTTTATTTGGAATTTACTCCTCATTCATACTTTTGGACTGTTTTATATTTTCCACTTTCAATTAGCAGAGCTTTTCAGTTTAACAATTTAAATTAAACTTTCAATTTAACAACTTACTGCAATAAATTTTATTAGATGTAGGAAAATCAGTTTGTTTGACGAAAGGCTCCAACTTATAAGAAAATGAGAATCTTCCAATATTTTATGATACTGGCCACAATTCAATAGCTACTTAAATAGAATATAGGCAAGTCTGTTACATGATACTTTCAACATTTTTCTTATACATATAATCATGAATGTTATTGGTACATAAACTGCATTTGGTAGTGATAATCTATTCTAAACAAGGCAAGACAATATCTTAAAATCCATGAAGAATTGTATTCAACATTTTTATCCTCCCAAGGCTATGCTAAAAACAGAAATTAATACATGCTCTCAGATAAATTGCATTAAACTAAATGGGATCTTGGATAACAATAATATTATTTAAGTATGTTCTACTTGAAAATGTTTAATCCAAATGAGTTATTTTTAGCACTGTCAAGAGCAATACACAGTATATCTGCAATTAAATTATTGAATTTCTGCTTAAAGCTGAATAAAAGACATCCACACGACTGCTTTTATAGAGATTACATGAATATGTGTAAATATATGTATGCATATGTCTATCTGTATGATATCTTCATTCTGATTCACAGGAGTTTATATGCATAAGATGCATGGAGAAATAGGACTTATATCAGTGTTTTAGAAGATCAGAATATGCTAGCTATTTCCAGCAGAAGGTAACAGACTGACACGAGAGATGTGACTGATAGTTGTTATATAGGATCTGTAGCACGAAGCGTGCCAAATGTGCCAGCTATGTGGCACAATGGTCACTCTCAGAACTATGGTATTCACTACACTGTGCTCAAAATAATAGAAATATTTCTTAATACTAAAATCAGAAATTTATTTGGTTCTGTGGATGCTGTTGTGTAGCAAATAATGGCTCCCTTGTACGAGTTGAAATATGCATTTATAAGTAGTGAAATTTCGTTTAACCAACATCTCTTTTATGACTGAGGAGTCTGGTCAGAAAATGCTAGGGTATATAAACCAAATATGTACAGAGAGAATGACGTCTCTTTCTTAGTGTGTGTAGGAGACTCATCAAAAATAAACAACTGTATCTTAATTTCTATTACGCTAAGACCCTTCTATGATCTATGTCAAAGTGAGGGAATAGCCTAGAAAGACAGCTTAAGCCCTTTTTTTATGGGATAGAATAAACTACAAATAACACTGAATGCAACATTTTTTTCCTTAACAAAAACATAGGATTATTTTTTCGCATACTACCCATGGGTTTTCCTCAAGATTTAATTCAAGTTTTCACTGAAAAATAAAAAAGATGGCTTTTTTAGCAGTTCCATTACATGGTAATAACAACAAGAGAAAGAGAATAGGTACAGAGAATTTAACATCTTCATTTTTTTTATTTTACTTTTTGTAGTAAGACATGTCAAGCACAAGAACTAAACTTTTGCATTTGCTTTGTTGACATGGATGAACTTTCATGAATCAAATACAAAAGGAGATAGGATTAATCCAAAGAAGAGTATATAGTGGACAGGAGCAGGACCAGTTCAAGGTTGAAATAGGGTTATCTCACAAGTTTGATTCAAATCCATTTGAAATTAATGGAATCACTGTTACAGAGTTGCATTCTTCATGAACTAAATGCTGTTTCAAAAGTGGTCATTATTGACAAGCAGTATAAAAAGAAAGAACAACAGACAAGAAACTTGTAATAGATATATTTAGTGTATTGAATATACATTTTCTATACGATGTTTCTCTATCCTACTGAATGGAAACCAGTACAGCATTTGGTTCTTTGGTTACATTTTCTGGGAATTAGAGCTCTGTTTAGGTCAGTTTATGTACAGTAAAATTTTTGCAGCATGTGGCCTTCTAACCTGCCAAGATCCTAGCTGACACTTAACAAATGAATATCTGAATATCTTTTCCTGAACTGCTTCACAGATTAATTTCGGTGTCATTCCTAACAGTGCATATTACTCAAAATAATTCTGGGAATAGATGTTGATCCCTTGAGAAAAGTTTTTTCTAACTGCTAAAAATACTAAGGCAATTTCAGTAGCTGAACTGCATCAAATTATATTATACATTTGCCTCTATATAATTAATTAATTTTCGTTTCTTATTACCAGTCATCTCAGTCATTTTCCAGTAAAAATTATTTTCTTAGATTAAATATTTAATGCCTTGCAAGGAATCAAAATAAATAACTTAATTTTCATAGGTTTTATAATTAGATAAACTTTTTTTCCCTTCATTGTGTTCTTGTTCAGGCATGCTGAACCATCCTTTGGACTTTAAGTTACATAGATTGGTTCATCAGTTGTGTTGCTTCAGTGTTTATTTTCATTTTATCACTCATTTGAGACAAGATAAAAAAGGCAAGGGGAAAGTGGATACACGATACGTTGGTAGCTTGCTTTCCAATTTGTCTCTACCTCTGTTTTCCGGCCCCTAAATTCTATTCAGCAATTAAATTATCTTTACTGTTTTCTGCAGGTTATTGTTAATTGTTCTGGTACTGTTTTAATTGACCTAATGCACAAAATGTTGGGGAGGGAGGGGAGAAGAGAGGACGAAAGGGGCGGGTGATGTCAAGATTTTTGGCTGGATGTCATAGCAGAATAGGAAAGGACAGGAGACCTTTACATACCAACAAATGGCTTGGGCAGCACAGATAGCTCCTCTGCTTGTTAGTCATTCTCTGACAAGTCAGAGGTCAAAATGGAAACAATTTTAAGCGAAGATTTCAATTATTTATTCAAGATAAATTCAACAACAACTTCAATATTTTCATTAAATATTTCATTGCAACATTTATATTTTTTTAAACAAAACTCTGAGAAATTTGACAAGAATAAATGAAAAACTGATATTGCAAGCAATTACTGTGACTGGCTAGCATCATGTAAATTTATTACCCATAAGAAAAATAATTGTAGAAAATGATGTAGTTTTACCTTTCTTTTACTTTGTCAGGTAGTTAATATTTGGTGCCTTTTTATTTCCATTAAGAAAATGCAATATGGATCAGTTATCTTCTGATATAATTGAGCATAATTTACAAAAAAGCAGAGGAAACTGAATGCAGTAGGAACAAAACTCAGTCTTTTCCATTTAATTGTTTGTTTCAGAAGCATCTCTCTTCGTCTTTCCCCTTTCCTGGAATTATGCTAGCTGCTTGTCTCATTTTCTTCTTTCTTTCTCCTTATTTCTGGTTGCTTCATACATCTTTTAATGCAGTTGCAGCTATTAGTATGTTGACTTTTGTATTTGTAGACTGTCCTAAACGAGTTCCTTCTAACTATTAACTTCTGGAAATTAATGGAAAGTATAGCACACTTGCTGAGTTTAAGAAAATCTATGATGGAAAAAATATATATGTTGAATGAAAATCAAGGAGAAAAATCTCAATAGCATGGAAACATTCTTGGAATGCAATTGTAAAGTAGTCTTGCTTCAAAATTTTTATTTTGATGGTTTGCATTATATTTCTATAAAATAAATGGTATAAGGATTAAATAACAGAATCCACCAATTTTGAAGTAATGACAAAATTTAAACTGAATAATGAAACAGCTTTCTTTATTTAGTAATTTTGATCTTAGAGTGTCAATTCATAAATTATATCAAATGTCATTCTGTCAGAACTCCTGCTTTTTCCACAGTTCAACAATACCTTTCTCTCTTGAGAATATCATCTGGAGAAGATCAAGTCTTGATTTTTTATCTTTTTTTTTCTTGGCATCCAAACTTCAAAACAACTCAAAATGATTTAGAATCACTTAATTGCCAAAGAAGAACCTCGTGAAATACATTTTGGAAAATCTGAATAGTGAGAGAGCTAATTAAATTATCTTTCCAGTAATAATTCTAAGAATTTCTGCCTTTTTTCATGAGCTCTTTACCTGATCCTACAGAAGTCAGTCCAGATTAATGCTGGTTTTGTGTATTCTTCATATTCAGAATTTATGTAGATATTCCAGAACTTTATTCAGGATCAATTTTAAAACTTAGTTGTCTATTGTTGTGGGTTAACCTTAGCTAAGGCCCAGATACTCACCCAGCCACTCTCTGACTCCCCCTCAACAGGACAGGGGGAGAAGATAGGATGGAAAATCTTGTGGGTCAAGATAAGGAAAGGGAAATCACTCACCAATTAGTCACAGGCAAAAGAGACTCAACTTGGGGAAAATCCGTTTCTTTTTTTGCCAATTAAATTGGAGTTGGATGGTCAGATATAATGATGACAACAAAAACACCTTCTCCTTATCTCACTCCATCCCAGGCTGAACTTCAATCCTTTGCTCTGCACTGCTCTACCTCCTCCTGATGAGTGGTGGAGGGGGGATGGAGAATGGGAGCTGTGGTCACTCCGTAACAGCTCTTCTCTGCTGCTCCTTCCTCCTCAGACTTTTCCCCTGTTCCAGCATGGGTCCTTCCCACTGCAATTCTTCGGAATAAACTTGTTCCAGCATGGGGTCTCTCTGTGAGCCACAGCTCCTTCAGGCTACGTCCACCTGCTCCACCAATAAATATGAGATTTGAAGTGGGGAAGCTAGCCCTCTTTTTAAAACCTTAGAAGTGCTACAAGAAAAGATGGATGATACATAGATGAACTGGGTATTGGTGTCAAGGTGACAGTAGGGGGACTGCAGGGGTGGTCCTGCAGAACGGTCTTCCATGGGAGCAGCGTGGATATCTGCTCCAAACCAGTCCTCTCCACAGGCAGCTCCAACACCTGGAGCACCTGCTTCTCCTCCTTCTTTCACTTTGGTGTTCACAGGGTTGTTTCTCACACTATTTTTGTTCCTTCTTCTCTTTGTCCAGCATTTTCTCTCTTCCTTAATTGTGTTTTCCTAGAGGTGCTACCAGTTTGGCTGATGGGCTCAGTTGTGTCCTGCGGTGGATCTGTTGAGTAGCTGGCTGTGTACAGGATAGGGCAGCCCATGGACTCTTCACAGAGACTATCCCTGCAGTCCCCCTGCTGTCACCTTGACACCAATACCCAGTGCATCTATACATCATCCATCTTTTCTTGTAGCACTTCTAAGGTTTTAAAAAGATGGTTAGCTTCCCCACTTCAAATCTCATATTTATTTGCAATCCATCAATAACTCAATTTAAAATTTAATCTTAGTGATTAAGCTGGAAATGTGCTCTCTGAAGCTTGTACTCATGGGAAGTGTGGGATGTGCTTCATGTGTGACAAGTTGTACAAGCTGAATAATATTCTTTGCTGTCCCTAACTGGTAGAGCTAATTCCTTACTCTCCTTACTTTGGAGAAAAACCCATTTATAAGCCTTGTTATGCCCAGCACTCATCAACATTATTTTAAGAGCAATGAAGCTTTTTTTTCTTTTTTTTTTTTTTTTTAATAGACCCAGCAAGAATCAATTCAACCTTTGATACCCATGAACTCTTACACTGGACAGACAGGAATCAAAATAACATTGTCTTTGAGGATGCTGCATGTCATGCTCTGCTTACTGTTTTTGTTCAGCTACTATTTAATAAGTAGCTAGTGATAA
>BJBW01010809.1:33153-72037 GCA_004320125.1 Scolopax mira
ACTCCTAGTGGCTGGAATATAAATGTAAACTATCTGAAAAGGTGATGTGTCAGGTTAAAAAAGGAAAAAAAAAAAAGGAACCACAAATGTTACTGCAGATCTCTCCTACTGCCTGCATGCTGTCAGACCTCATGAGAATTTTGGATTAAATTTGCTGCCTGAAGTTTTGCTAGTAAGTGGAAGGTGCAGTATCAGGCAGTTTTACAATTGTGGCTGCTGCAATGAAATATTAAAAAGATATTTTTTTGCCTTGTATTTTTGACCTGCTAGACAGGAAACTCCCTCTTCTGAGAATTAAAACAGCAATAAAGTTTAGGTTTCAGTTTGCAAAAAACGAAGAATTCTTGATAAGACAACTGCTGGGTTAAGTATTTGTTTAAAGCCAAAAACAACTCATGAATAACATAGGCAGCTAAATTGCACCATCTGGAGCAAGAGGCAGATGTAAGCATTTTTATTTAAGAATTAGTTTATAAATATTAATAAAAGATGTGTGGAATTAATTCCCTCCTTTAGCTTTGTTAGTTCAGGGTATATCTGTGTAGCACATGAGGCTTTGTGTAGACATCTGGAATAGATATTTTTTAATCATTTTTGTATAATAAATGAAGAATAACTGCTAATGATTAATAGGTAACATCACTTAAGGTCGTCAGAGTACCCGACTGTTTGGACTAAGCACAGGCGGATGCTTTAGACAGGCTGTAAGGAAGGCTGAGAATTATAAGCAAGGTAGGGAAGTGACCTTTTATTGTGGCAGAAACCAAAAGTGTCATCATACACCTCAACACCACACATTGCACAAACTAGACCCATTGACTACACCTAGACAATCTTGTTGTTCACCTGGTATTCTGGGCCTTTCAACTTTAAGTTGGGCAGAAACTGAGGCACATTAAATTATGAGTCATCTTCTAAATTTTATAGAGAAAGTGGTATTTTCATAAATACCACCATTTTGTTTTTACAATACTAATTTGGTGTCACTGATTAGTGTAATGGTAAATTACAGGGCTTGATTCACAAACTGTCTGTTACTCATTCAATGTTTACAGATGGAAGAAAAGGACCATATGAAAAACACTTTATATGTCATCCTCCAAACCTTAAGCATCATCTAAGTTCGCTCAAAGTGAATATATAAATATAAAGATAAAATAAGGCAGTAATCTATGTATATTCAGGCAGTAACAGACTAAGATTTAGGCCCTCTTAGGAAAAAAAATAATGGATGAAAAAGACTGCTTAATTAAAACTTAACATTAAGTTGTGTGGTTTAAAAAAGTTCCATCTAACTCAGTGCAATTTATTTCCAGATAGAAGGTATGCATAAGAAAAATTACGCTCACAGAAAAAAAGAGAAAACTTTATTGAGACCAAAGCAACAATTAGTAAAGCAACCACTAGGACATTTATAGAGATTTGATAGGGGAAGATCTATGAAAAGCAAGTGGTTTAAAACTTCCCGCCAAAGAAACAGATAAGTTTAGATATTGAGTATATGGCTATTTTCTCATGCCAAGAACCCTGATTTAGTTCCAAAGATATTTTATGGTCTGTACAATTAAAACAGCTGTCCACTATAAATATGAATGTGCACTATACTGCCTATCCAAAGAAACCTACTACCTTAATTCTTGTGCCACGAGCTAACATAGCAAGAAAGGACAAAATTATTTGTTCTTCAGTGGATCTTTGTCTCTAGTGAACAGCTAGTCAGTATCAGGAAACAGGATTTATCACAGAGCCTAAAAATTAGGCCCTGGTAATTCTGCTTGTTGAAATTTAATTTAGATTTAATTAGAGATGGACTGGAGTCAAGATACATGTCTTGTTGTTAAGCTGTTGTTCATACTGAAGGGGTAAAAATTACCTTTGTTTTATTGGACTTCCTAATTGATTGTGATCCATGAAAATTTGCCTTTTGGGTTAGCTGGCTGTGGCCACCATGGGCTCTCATACCGGCCCTTGGGGCAGCATTAGTGCCCCTATCAGCAGGGTGACAGGCATTTCACGTATGTATGAGAAATAGCAGCTGGAAATCTATCAGGGCCAACAGTGTTCATAAAAACATTGTGTTTGGGTTTATTTCTCACAGGCAAGGAATGAAACCTTGGGCGAATAGCATCCTGCTTACTCACAGCAGCATTTCTGTTTCCTGGACCACGTGCTCCCAGCCTCCCCAGCCCTGTCACCACGTTTCTGACACTTTCTGGTCATGGTGCCCCCAGCTCAGGGTCATGGCCATGACTTCCCTCTGCATCACCCCTGGCACGCCTAGGTCTGTGTCCTGCAACTGGCTACTTGGGAGTGGACCCCCACATGCTTGGACAGAGGTATTTAGATATCAGTGACATCTCTACCTTGGACACAGGGTTGTATGCTCCTTTCAGGACCGGTGTCTCCAATTAACAACTTCAGGAATTACAGTATTAGCAGCAGTACTGAGCATCTAGAGCCCATCCCTCTGGTCCTGTTTCTAAACTTGGTTTGTTACCTAATCCAGCTACGTTTCACATTCATTTGTGAAAATTACTTTCATGTCTGAGGAAAGAACTTGGCTAACCTCTTTTCCTACTATCGATCATCACTAGCTCCTTTATTTTCATTTTATAATGATTCTTTTTATTTAATGAGGTTTAAGAAGGCGGCTTAATATTCTTAAAATATTTTCAGAATGTTTAAACTTTCAAATTAGTATATTTGAAAACATACATACCAATAATTTGATATATATGGCATATCAATAATTGGAAATTTTCTTCTCAGTGAAAAAAAAAGAGGTTAGAAATTGATCTTTCCTCTATGCGTTGACATGACATTGACTGGTGATGACATTGACTGAGAATCCTGTGATGCTACTGATTGGCTCAGTGATGACTGAAGAGCATCCCAGAGACCAAAATTTTTTTTCCTCTCAGACAATGATACTAGGGGTTCAAAAAGCATTGCTCTAGCAATAATTTTTCTTTCAGCGATGTCATGGAACTTGAATATCTGTAGGTTGCTGATTGACAGTTGCTTTCTCATTTGTGATTATACCTTTTTCATTATGTTTAAGAGGTCTGCTACAGATGAGTAGCATATGGTATTGGCTAAGGAGATGAGGCTTTAATGAGATATAGAAGACACCAACAAAATGCATGCTAAATTGCAATGACACGCTTGTGTTGGTAGCATGTGATGTTGTGAAATTAAATTCCTGACAAGACAATACAAACAAATGCACTTCAGCAAGCATGCAGTCAACAAGCTGGTTCACAAGTTGGTCCAGGAGACAGGGCAAGCGGGGGGGCCGCTGGGAGGGAGGAGTTATGCTCTCTCCTCATTTTGCTACTGATGTGCTGGGCAATTTCGTAGAAGTAATTTCACCTTTTTTCTCTCATATTGCACATGGGCATAATGAGGCATGGTATTACTTACTTGAAGATGTAGAGATAAAGTGGTAAGTATGACTGCTGCTGCAGTGTCTTCTGAAAATTGTTGCATTTATCTTACACATACGCAATTTCAAACAGGCAGCTAAACAATAAAAATTGCAATCAACAGTAATAGACTGTGAGTAAGTGATATGTGACTTGCTGTAACCTGGAGCCATGCACACTATTTAATTAGTGCCATTGAAAATTTTCCGTCAGGGAATACAAGAGCAAGTCTTCTCTTCAGCTCAAGGAGTGACTATTGAGCCTGTAGAAGGAAACAGAGAGCAGTACCTCTGACACTTTGGCTTTCATGCCTGAACTCCCAAATCACCCATTTTTTGCAAGAACGAATAAAAGTAATAACGCTAATAATATTGTTGTGAGTCATTCACAAGGTTTGGAAGAGTTTCCTAACATCATTACTCTTTCTTGGGAGAGATTAAAGAAATTAAATGTTAGATCCCCAGCCAAGGACTACAGATCCGACAGATATAACCTTGGTTGGCACCATTTGGGGGGTAAAATGAAGCTATAACTGTTCCATTAAGACTGCTCCACTTGGATCTTTCTACCATTCTCTAGGCTTTTTCTTGCGTTCCCCTAAATGTGGAGAAATACATGTCAGAAAAGTATCTAAACATCTCCTTTTCTTACCATGCTTAGGTAGAAGCAGCCAGCTAATTAAAAATAGCAGCTTTCATCCACTCAGTCTTCGTAAGGCATCCTGAGTCTTGTGGTGGAAATGTATTTCTAACAAAAAATTACATTTTATCTCTTTATGAGGAGTTTGTTCCTGTCTGTTTCACTTTAACAAGGTTTGAAAAGCTAAAAGTAAAAAAAGCCTGTGGTGCAAGTTATCGAGAAATAACATTTTTCAGGTACAAAAATTTTCTAGGAAGCATCACTAGATTTGAACTAGAAATAGTCTCAAACCAAAAGATTCAATCATCTGTGAACTTTAAGAAAACTTCATGGATCATCTTTTATATCCGCTGTAGAATTTAAACTAAAATCTTATCCTGGATGCAATTTTACCTATTTAGAACAGGTCTGAACCAGATCTGATCATTAGAATCCCAGTTCTGTAATAATTGGGGGGAAAAAAAAAATCTTAAGAATAGTAGTTGCCTCATCCATACCATATCTTAAAGACATATGAACTGCAGGTGAGTGCAGATGTTAAGATAGAATTTAAAGCAGGTAACTGGCAATTTAGCTTCAGCAGCTCAACATTAGCTAGCTGTGGTTATCAAACAAGATTCTAAGTCGAATTTTGCACCCTGATGATCTTCGTGACACCTTTAGCAGTCAGGCAGCAGTAGTCACATGAGGTACTTTAAAGCGGCAACACGGCAGCGGTGTACACGTATTTGTGGACTATGCTGTGGTTTTTACTAGTGATGCACTCTGTTAGTTGCTTTTTGAAAGATGGAAATCTCGGTCTCCATGCTACTAGCAGAAAGCATTTTCTTGTACTTTGCAGAGCAAAAGGACAACGATAACATCTTCTAACAGTAGTCACAGAGCAGCAAGAAAAATCAGTTTAATTTGCAGTAAGAATTCTCAGTGTACGCTTTGCTTTACTTGATTTTGTTGAGAACAGCAAGCTGGATTAACACAAGATGGGCAGCCTGTGCTGTGCACTGCCTGAGAAATCTGAATGCCCTCTCCATGCCAAGGCTCCACCACAGTTGTATTGCTGTGGGAAGGCCAGGTGAGAACTAGGGTAGGCAATCTGGACCCTGGGGGCTGAAAAATTGAGATTACCCCCAACCCAGTTCATGTTATCTCCTAGTGATGAGGTGAGGCCCAGAGAACACCTTTACTATTTCCTACGTGTAAACTGTTTTAAGAACTCTTCAGACTTCCAGTGCCTATGGTATGTGTGTTTGCTTTTGACAGGAAGCTGTTAGGACCAATAAAGATGGCGGGGGGGCTTTTTCTTACTGTTTCTATGCCAGCTAGCATCTACAAAGCAGTATCTTCCCATCTTAAGGGGGGAAAAAAAAAAGAAAAAAAAAGGTGTCATAGAAATCATTCAGAGAGCCAGGGCCTGTGTGGATCTGACAGCGTGGGAAAATGATTGGAGAGGGAGCTGAAATATACAGATTGGCATTTTCGTTTATACTTTCTCTCTCATACTCTGTATTCACGCTTCTCTCCCTGACAACACACCCTTATTTATGTCTTACCTTGAGCCAAATATAATGTGCTATTCTGATAGATATTTTCCAGAGGAGCTACAGCATCTCCTTGGGATGATGGCTCCTGGTAAAAAGATTCTTTTGTTCACTTGGTTACACACAAAGCATCATCTGTTTCCTCCCAATAGTTTTTTCTTCTCGGAAAATGTCTGTTAACAATCAGAACTAGTAACAAATTATTTTCAGCCATTCAGACCTTGCAAAGAAAAACTAAGAGTGGCAGCGTTATGTCTTTGTATTTTTCCTTGTTTGAAGAGTGTGCTAAAGCACAGTGTGCTGCACCGTGCCCACTGCTTTCAAGAGTACATGACTAATATTTCTATACATATATATTATATGCATTTTTAAAAAATACATACTGTAATCTGTACAATACATATATCACATTTGCAGATGTTCCAGTGATATCAAGACAGTAAAGTATATGGTAACATTTATTTTCAGTCCATTTAGCCATTGCATTGCACAAAGAGAATGATTATATACCTAAGCGATTTTTTTCAACAGCGAATGGGAGCTCCTCAATTATATTCTCACTATCTTTATCAGTTAAATTCTTCACATGTTTTTGCAAGATGGGGATTATGCATCTATACTGTGGAAACATAATTATCTGTGAGTGTGTACCTGGACAGCTCTGTGCTTAGAAATTAATTTTGCCTTTTATTGTAGAGAAAGACAAAGAAAAACAAAACTTTGGAAAAGAGCTTCCCTTATTAAATATTTACCATTTCAGCTCCAGAGTCAGGAAAGGTAAACTCTGAGTCATTACTTTGTATTTTTAGTATCCAATCTACTTTGAAATGAATGGAATGCAATAACCTTCAAATCCCTTTAGAAGTTGTAAGTTACATGAAATAATTTATTTGAAAAGCACCATGAGATAATGGAGGATGTGTGGCAAGGTTTTGGCAGTAGGGGGGCCTACAAGGGTGGCTTCTGTGAGAATGTGCTAGAAGCTTCTCCTATGTCTTATAGAGTCAATGCCACTGGCCCACCAAACCCACCACTGCCTGAGGCCAAGCTCATCAGTGACAGTGGTGGCTACTGGTAGGACCTGTGGATCCATGGAGAGAGGATCCTGTGCTGGGACAGGTTTGCTCGCAGGACTTGTGGCCCCACGGGGGACCCATGCTGGAGCAGTCTGTTCCTGAAGGACTGCACCCTGTGGAAGGGATCCACCCTGGAGCAGTTTGTGAAGAACTGCAGCCCATGGGAAGGACTCATTTTAAATCTGTGGAGGACTGTGTCTTGTGGGAGGGACCCCACACAGGAGCAGGGGAAGAATGTGAGGTGTCCTCCCCCTGGAGAAGAAGGATCAGCAGAGACATGTGATGAACTGACCTCAACCCACATTTCCCATCCTGCTGCTTGGGGGGAGGAGGTAGAGGCAAATCAGGAGTGAAGTTGAGCCCGGGAAGAAGGGAAGGGTGGGGATGAAGGTGTTTTAAGATTAATTCTTATTTTCTCATTACCCTACTCTGATTTTGATTGGTAATAAATTAAGCTAGTTTCCCCAAGTCAAGTCTGTTTTGCCTGGGATGGTAATTGGGGAGTGATCTCTTCCTGTCCTTATCTTAACCCATGAGCCTTTCATTATATTTTCTCTCTCCTCTCCCACTGAGGAGGGGAGGGATAGAGGGGCTTGGTGGGCACCTGGCATCCAGACAGGGTCAACCCACCACAGAGGGGCTGGTTGGTAAATATAACACTCCTTCTTCCTGCAAATACCCATTTTCTCACTGCACCTTTTCCATATTTAAAATTGGAACTCCAGAGATAAGAATATTAATTGATTTTTTAAAATTGTTTTGTGTTATTTTAATTTAAAATGATCAGCTAATGCAGCAGTAATGATCACAGAGGATTGTTCTTTTGAAGCAAAGATAACATATCATTGATCTGATGCTGCAATCACGAGCTTCAAAATACATCAGGGATTTCTAAGGCCAGGAGGGAGCGTTTTGATCAGCTAGCCTGACTTTTTGCACATGAGAAGCAAAGAGAATTTCATCCATAGTTCCTGAACAAAATTTGTTTCTGGACAAACGCAAATACTTTTGTGTGTAAAGGCTCCTGAAAATGAAAAAATGTCTTTCTGTACCAGACTCTTTGTTCACCAGGTAATTTTAAACTTCTTTTGAAAGCACACTAGAATATTTCATTTCATTATACACTCTGACTTGAGATATTTACTAAAATCATGAGTGGATTCTGGAAGTGAATGAAAGAGATGAATTATCAGTGAACACTTGAGTAAGAAAACTGAGCCAGAAAACATGATAAAAAGCTGAAGTATCATCGGCTCAGTACAGTTTTAAGAAGCTACGTCTTAGAAATAAATGCAAAGAAAAGAAAAATGGCTAAAGTCTTAATCCAGTGAAACACTAAATCATACCTCTGACTCTCGTGATGTGACACGTTTCATCAAAGGCAATGAAACTGTTAAAAGTTTCAGAAGATGGGCATGGGCATGCCTCTAAGTGCTCTGGTAGATTGAAATCCAAGTGCCTAGTCAAAATCATTAATTTATTTTAGCAAGGAGGTAGTACAGAGTTTGTGAGAAGCTCAGTAAAATAAATTACAAAACAGAAAGAACTATAAGAAAAGTTCTTTTCAACAGTCACATTTGTGGTATTACATAAGGATCAACCACAAATGAAGTTCCCACCGTGCAATTTAATGCACCTCAGAAAACACTAGATGCTACTTGCTCTGCAGAACATGCAAGCTAAAGAGAAAAAACCACAATGTCATTTTCATGCATTGTCTTCCATTATTTTATTGTCTGTCTTCTTATTTCCTCTTCTTTTATTCTTGATTATATATTCAGTTATGCTGCCTTTTTCCCCCTGATGAAGCATTAGGGGAAATCATAATTTCTTATTTAGGGTGCATTTCTTAGCGCCCACTGGAGACAACAGGGCGTCCCCCAAATATTGCAGCAGCCCTGCAGGTGAGATGTACCATGGTAGCATTTTAAAGACTGAAATGATTTTTTTTGAAGAAGCCAGAGTACATAATTGAACAGAGTTGCCATCATTAAAATGCAATTAAGGTTGTGAAGCCCTTGAGCATCTTAAATTGTGGCACGATACAATATTTATCAGGCTTCAGAGCACATAATCACATCTATGGCCATCCAGCCATGTTTTGCTTTTTCACTAGGCAAGATTAACCCTCTATTACAGTTTCTTGCAGATAAAATTACCATTTCTGTATATGACACCTTCATAATTCTGAGGTAGAAGAGTAAGGACTAGCATTGCACAGAAGACCAAGCCAATGAAGTGCCAAGAAAACACACATATTTAAGCATTCATTTAGAAAGATGCTTTTTTTTTTTTTTTTTTTTTTTCCTGTTAATGAATAATGGAGCTAATATGAAATTCTGACAGGCATATACCTATTGAATAATTCTGCCACTGCAATCTACAAGTGACTCACAAGCAATAAATTGAATGATGGTAGTTTTATGCAAGAAATAATCTTTTAAAAGCCAGTAAAAAAAGGCAAATGTATAATTTATATAGATAATATTTGAGGTATTTATTTATTTTGAAGGTAAGTTCAGCTATTTCGTGTGAGTGCCTACATGTGCATGGTTTTAAAAAAAAAAAAAAAAGTCCAAATGACCTTCAGTTGAAAACTTGGCAACTATTTCAAATTCTCTTTCTAAATTTAAGTTTGTCGTGTATGCTTATTAAGAATATAATTCATCGCCTGGGAGTCTGGTCTGAAATACCAGTATCTATCATAAATGCTGGACAATTTTTCAGCGTATCTGCTTTCAGACATTGGCACTGTATCAGCTTCAATGACTAGGTCAAATTCAGGTGTTGGCAAATGACACTGTGGGCTTTAATGACAGATTTGTGAATCTGCTCATGAACTATACTACTGCAGTTCAAAAGATTTACGATTATTTTGATTTTCTGTCACATTTAGAAGTTGAGTCAGAAAGATCTTGTGAACTGTTCCTAAATCAGAATAAAACATTGCTACCTTTACTCGTGGATGGCCTTAATTAGTTGTTAAAACTGCTGTCCTGAGTTTCTCTATTTATTTTTCCAGTAGGGAAGAATTGTTCTGGAGGGGAAAATACAGCCACCATCATATTTTTCCTTACAAATAACTGCTTGTAAAGAGAGTAGGTTTTTTACCATTAGGAACTCAGTATTTTTT
Source organism: Scolopax mira (assembly GCA_004320125.1). NCBI lineage: Eukaryota > Metazoa > Chordata > Aves > Charadriiformes > Scolopacidae > Scolopax > Scolopax mira. The sequence goes on from BJBW01010809.1 coordinate 42,965, forward strand.
AACAGATTTGTGCATGCTATGATGTTACTTTTTATACTTTCATTTGTCATATATAGCACACACATGCAGCAAGGTCTGTGTTGCTCATCAGTCAGTTAGGAGATGAACACAGGCACAATCTGTCTGTCTAAACCAGGCACTGGAGATCAAATTCCTTCCAAATTTAAAAGCAGGAGCCTTAAAATTGAGCAGTTTACCCAATAGCTCAACAGATTGAGGACTAGAGATGCTACTGCATTTTAGAGCTGAAGACTCAACTTTCAGTGCTACCAATGCAACTACCACAATTTCCAAAGAATAGCTACAGCAGCAGTGGAATTGTACCTGTTGTACACAACCCAAGAATTGAAAACTTACTTGGCTGGAGAGGCCAAAAAAATCTCAATAAATGGCAGAAGGTCTTCCAAATTTCTTCCTAACCCTGCTGCTTCTTCAGGTCATTGCTCATCTTCATACTGCCCTTTGGAGAGCAGTATGAACCCCTCTTCCTTCCCTCTGCTTCCAAAAGCTCAGCTATCCACATGGGAGCTTCATGGGTTTCCAGTCCTTGGGCTGAAACGAGGAGGCAGATAGAAAACCTCCCCATGTGAGAGACATACTGGAGCCATTTTGAGCCATCAACAAGGAGCAGCCAACAGGTAGACAAAGCATATGGGCATACGGGGGATGTGAAGCGGGTAAATGCTATCTAGGCTACACATCCGAGAAGTGGATGCTTGTTTCTGAGGGAGGGTGGACTTGATAATATAGATCACTTTTTTTTTTTCCTGTGTCTGCAATGCAGAAGTTCCTCCGTGCTAATCTCGGCACTGACATTGAAATTGATGTGTGGCCTTTAGGCAAGTCACTTAATCAATGTGTTTGTAAAATGAGGATAATAACATTTATTTGCCTGCCTGAAAAGGATGTGGTAAGGACAGACTAGTTAATGCTGTAAAATGCTCTTTACTAGTAATTGCAAGTATTATTATACTGCAGATTTAAACCCTCCTTGACTGGTAATTGAAATAGCTGAAGAACCAAATATAAGCCTGAAATGTAAAGGTGACAGAGGTCTCAGCTAAAGTGGAGATGGTTAATCCCCTTCCTTTTCATGGAGCTAATTATGCTTTAACTGAGGCAATAAATATCAAAAAAGGCTCAAGCATATGTCTGCTCTTACTCAGAAACAGAATGAGGAAAAATATTGTGGGATTCACATTTGATTCACTGCTTAATGTGCCACTGATAATGGGTCAAGGGAGGAGCTGGGTGCAACAGAGAAAAATATATGTTCAAGCCCCTGTTCTGGGATGCAGGTTCACTCAAGTGTCCTGAGAACAGGAAGAGCACCGCAGGTAAGACAGAATTTAATGCATCATTACCATTTTCAACCCAATTAACATCCCTGCTCTTCAGGATGCCTTTAGGTATGGCAAGTTAAAAAAAAAAAAAACATCCTAAGGGTGATAAGGATGTATATAATAGTGTAGAATGGCATGAAGTAGATTAGGAAATGAACTACAGTAAACTGGCTTATCTGTGAGTTGTGCCTTGAGAACTCTCCCGAGGGCTCAGACTGTCACCACTTCTCCCACAGATGTTTCTCCAAGAAGGGAGGAACATAAACTGACTGCCTGGGGTGGCCAGAGGATCAGGTCCTCCAAAAAAATTCCTTTTGGCCATCTGTAACGCTACCGAGAATCATCCCATTAAAAACAATCATGTTTAGTTAATGTTGTAGTTAAAATAAACAGCCTTAGGTTTCTCTAACAACTATAGTAAAGGGTCATAATTTGATCCTTCCTTATGCTGAGTGAAACCTAACCAGCAGGATATGTGCCTTTGACTTCATTAGAACTCGGGGGAAAATCTGCTTCATGAATATTATACATACCTCAGTTTAACTGCTTGATATTTCATGACAAATGTGCTTGAAATTAATCAAAGAATCTAGGATGCAGGGAACCAGAGTCTGATTAGCAATATATCCAAGAATATATCAAGAGTTATGAAAAGAGAAATGGTGGAATTGTTAACCGAGGGATGACCTACTTTGCCTATCTCCAGGTTACAGCCCTGCTTTTCCCTTTTTAAGTTTTACAATCAACATTTGGGGCAAATCCAGCCAGGAAAGGACAGGTGGCTAGCATCTCCAGAGCAGCAGTGAAAGTCACAATGATGGGAGCTGAGCAGGGGACCTGTGGCACTGGCAATACTCCTTGGCATACTGGTGGCAGTGTACTGGAGGGGGTAAGCTTTTTTGTCATTTTGTGTAAAACAGTTCTAGGAGAGGTTTCAAGTCACTGCACGCTAGCCTACTACCCAGAGAGAAGTGTTAATTATGGTGTTAATAAGGTTAGAAACAGATGCTTTTTGGGGGCTCAGACAAAAACGTAGTCACTGTAGGACCTTCAAACTAGAAAGAATCAAACCACACTGAAATACAACCATTTAAGGGATGCACTTCTGCAAAGGAGATTTAAATGCAGAAATGAAGAGCAAGGGATGCCGTGGGCTCATCAGGTTTAAAGGAGAGCACCTCGGGGGAGTTCTGCTACAGTCACACGTGAGCAGAACCCTGTCACTCAGAAGGACTGTGCACTGAAGAGATTAGGTAGAGGCAAGGTTCTTGTCCCATGGGAGACAGAACTATTGGATATAAAGGCATTGCTACCTGCCAGTCATGCTGAAATGTTTTTTTCGGGAGTATTCGGCCAAATTGGTAAAAAAACACGCATCGAATTTTGGGATTCGATGATTGCAGCTTTACAGAAACAAGATGTTTTAAATGACTGTCCGAGGAAACGCCAAGACAATGCCAAGCCAAAACATCTAGCACCAGCAATGTGCTCAGTACCCACAGGTAACGGGAATATCAGGCAAGTTCAGTGAAAACAAGCCAAAGGAATTCAAATTTCCAGGTATGAATGCTAGTCCCAGGTTCTCTGTGGATTACCTAAAGATCAAAAATAACACATAGACAAGATTTCAAATTCATAGAAAAGATTTTCAGTAACTGGAGAAAAGAGTTTCTAAAAGAATTTATGTTTTCTATTTCCTTTCAGTACCAGAGTGGGCCACAATTATTTAAGTAACTATGCAAAATACTTGGTTAGGTTTTTTGTTGAAAAATTGGCCAAGCTCTAACAAGATACTGCAAATTGTTATTAAAAGCATTAAAATAAAGAGTTCTAAATTACGTATTATTTTCTACTTTTCTTCATGTGGTGACCATTTTCTTCGAATAACAGACTCTATAGCTAATATTATTCTTCCTAAGTTATGCTGAGATTGTTTATTTAGCATTTTTTCTCCTAGTACCACGTGTTTTGAAGTTATACTGAAATCTTTCTTCTCTACTTAATTCATCACTTCACGATGATGAGGCCTGGAGATGTCTGCTTTCCTGGAAGAACTTCTACAGATGGGGTGCACTTCTTACTAGGAAAAGTGGATCCTTCACCGGATTTTAGACAAGCACTTCCACTATCCAGTGCTGGGCAGCTTCTTGTTTGCCTGGCAACTCTGGCAGTTATCCCCAAGTCACACATTTGGCAGTTCATAAACTCAAGTCATCCATCTACATATACTTTAGAGAAAACGAGTATCTTATTTCAGCAGCTGAAAGGAAAGTCAGGTAAGGTGACATACGTTACTGATTTCTTAAGGGTATAATTTACTTGCAGTGCACTGCACTCAGGGAGAGGGGTCAAAAAATTATTTTAGATTGAACAGAAGGCGGCATTGCAGCATACATCTTAAATTGTGGTTACGCAGCAGTTCTCTCCGTGCTGGGGCAGAGAATATGGGCAAGGGTAAGGGTGATCCTGTAGAAACAGAGAGACTTAGATCTGGTGATGTACACATTCTCCAGCCCTTTTTCCTTACCAAGAGTTTTCTATTGTGTGTATTGTGGGAAGGAAGGAGTGTTTTGTATCTGCCTTCAGGATGCAGATGTCCCTGCCACTGCTCACTTGAAGTTCTAAGGCTCAAGAACATTGGTAAGTTTACTTAATAACCTGTTTTGTGCCATCAGTGACATGGCTACAAAGGCAATAATTCAGCAGAGTGGTTGTATGAGGTCCTGAACGACAGTGGATCAGATCATCTCAGTTTACTGACTCAAAAAAGTCCCATGTTCAATTCAAATTCTCTTTAAAAAGAAATAGTTGCCATTTTCCTCAGAATAGGACTATGTATTTTTTACAAAATCTTGCTCCACTTTCCCTGTTTTTACTTCGCTGGACCTAGTTATTTGAGGCAAGTGACAGTTTTAATCAATGAGAAACTCAGTTTTCATTGATAGAGCAGCAAGGTATGTCATTCTGCCAGCAAAGATAAATTCACTGAGTGTTATGGTAATTAATACGTACATTTGAAAAGGAAACTTTCCATCCACCTTTAGTGAGCTATTCTTAGCACTACAAGTATTTCCTAACCCATGATAGGAGATTTAACCTTACCCTGTCAAATTTAACAGCTAAATCAAAGGTGTTACAAGAGGGGGAATTCCAAGTCATCTCAATTATACGGCACCACATGAAATAATTATATTTAGTTACCCTTTAGAAGGATATGTTCTTGAGGGATAACTTTATGTCCTGTTCCTCCAAACACTGTGGTGTTTTTGACATTTAAATAGCTCACACAGCTATAAACTCTGCATGTTATGTCTATGTATGAACGACAGTATTATATTTACACATGCCAGATACCATGTTATTGGAAGATTATTTTTTTTTCCTTAACTATCCAGGTTTACAATGTAAGACAAAAGAAATTAAAGGCTTTGTTGAATCTTCTCTTACATAATGGAAAGTTATCAGAGAAGATTTTATACTTTTTACTAATAGGGCTAATATACAATGCAAAAGACTTTTTTGAGAAGAATGAGGAGAATAAAACTAATCAAATCTCTTTCAGTTAATATGCAAACTTGCACTCAAAGCAGTGTGTAAAATACATTAACCTGAAAGGCACAATGTACCCGATTCAAATTTATAAAAAGGCTTGTTTTCATGTTTCTGACTATTGAATAGGATGTAAAATTAATGTAATTTATTATAGAAGTACAACAGAACACACCTCAGCTCCTCACTATTGTGTCAGTGTTGAAAGAGGTCTTGATGTTTATGAAAAATTGGTCCCCAACATACAAATGAAATCCTGGGGAAAAGCAGGACAGTTGCTAAAAGCTGAAATACTTCAGTTTATTCTAAAGATGAAAAACCAGGGCAAGACACCTGACTGATAATGTAAGTTAAATTTGCAAAACATTTCTAGATTTAAGAAAAACAGTGGACAACAGGTGATAGATAGTTTTATTATTGTGAAGGATTTTTAAATTTTGAATAGGAATATCCACATTTCATTCTAAAGAAAGGTTATTAGCAAAAAAACCAACCAAACAACATATGGTAGTTAATTTTTTTTGTTGTTGGCAGTATCATTATTGTTTTTACAGTTACAAATACCCATGATTCATCTTACAAAAAAGGAATGACTCCTTGTGCAGCTCCTTACAAAACGAGGGAAATATTCTGCTGACACTTGTATCTCATGTTCCACAGTCCTGTCCCTTTACCAACATGCAATGCGATCATGAAGAAACCATAAAGCTTATTTCACCCATTGACACGGGGCTCAATTTTCTTCTGTGTAATTTTAAACATGACTTACTGTTAAAATAAAATAAAGAGGGAAAAAAATAGCATATTAAACCAAAAATGAGCTGGAAAAGTGATGGAGAGAAGATAAACCTGCAAGCAAATAAAGCCAGGAAAAAAACTTAAAAAGTATTAATTTTGGAGATTACAAATTTAATATTGAGGCCATATTTATAAAAATAGGGCTAGCATGTAAATTCTTAAAACACAAGAAGAATTATACTGAAGAAATCTGCTGAAAAGTTTTATTTCAAACAACGTAATACAATTAAAACAGAGTTCTTCAGAAGCACGTAAATCTTAATTGGGGCTGCAAGTAACCCAGCAATTTGGACACAAACAAGAGAAATCATAGTGTTACTAACTTGTAGTAGTGCTTGAGTGGTTTCAACCTACCAGAGTATACAAGTATATAACAAGCACAGAGACACGATTAAAAGCAAGTCTGTTCATTTAAAAATACAATGAATGTGCATGGTATTTTATACTGCTAAAAAAATAATAAAATACCCCCAGTTGGTTTTGCTTTATCCTCACTTTCAGGATGTTTTATATATATCCTCATCAGTCAGCCCTTTTAAATGTTAGGTATATCATATGACTTAAGCCAGATTGATATTCACCATGAGTGTCTTTTAATAGTATGATTTGAATAACAATTTGATTGTACAGGAGCTCATGTTCCTTGAGCACTAGAGGTTTCCTGGATGACAGGAAAGTAGTTGCAGTACACAGAAATTAAATGTATGTACAGAAAACAAAAGAGTGAAGATGTGAGTATCTTCTGAAAGCATGATTAAAACATAAAGGAAATAGAACACAGAACTGAGAAGAATAAGTTTTTGGCATTATATAACACATATATAGTGTTATAAATATAACTATATAACACATACAGTACAAATACATAGAAAATTTTGTTGGATAGTGCAAAATTACGTGCTTTTCAGTCAGACACACATGTAATTTAAAGTAAGAAAAGCTGAAACGGCCTATGTAAAATCCCATAGGTAATACTTGCCCTTAAGTTCTGCAGAGGAAGATTTTGTGTTCAGAGGATGATGGTCCTGATTTAGAGAATGAGTCAGCTCCCAGGATGGAAACCTTTTTTGAGTTTTTCTTGTGCATGTGATGAAACAGATGACAACTTAGGAGGTACTGAGGAGACAGCTGAAGGAGCGCATAGGTCAAGAAGCAACACATCATTCATTAACTGTAAGAGCAACTCAGTATTTTAACTGTGCAACAGGAGGATATGGAACAAATAATTTAACAATTTGGATAATGATCTTATCAATGATGAAATCTCTTAATTTCCATAAATTAGTGCCTTAATTGTGAACAGTAAAAGAGCTAAATAATGACAACAGAAAAATGTCAGGAGAGGAATCAGTATGTTTTGTAAGAATACGTTTTAATGGGGGTAAGACATGAAAGACTTTTCTAAGGATTCCATCTTTACAGTGAACTAACATGGCTGGTATTTGACTACTACAACCTTACTGACCAGAGACAGTGAACTGTGTCAAGGTTTAAAAAAAATGTTATGACTATAGAAAGTTGATATTAAGGCATATATATATATATATATATATATAACAATAATTTGTTATGAGAGTCAGTGATGACACAAAGAAAATGGCAGATGAGTTCCAGAGACTCAGTATAGCTACTGGTCCATGTATTGTCATTTATCCTAACACAATTATTCATATTTCAGATTCTTTGAGAAAAAAGAGCTGGAATAAAAGAAGACATAAAAATATTTGCATTTTTTTACGAGACAGAGTATTTCTACAGCATATGTATCTAATAACAGTTGGTTAATGTAAGCGAGTAGCACAATCAGCTGATTTGCTTATGGCCCCAACAGTCTAGGATAGATGGTTTTCATAACCTGAGTCAGAATTTTAACATAAATTTAACAAATTCTGCAAAATTGGAAGATAGAGGACTCAAGTTTTTTATTTTCTATATTTACAAACTACTAAATTGCAGGCCTTTCTACTGCAACATTATAAATGTCTGTGATGTCTTCCATTTATAGATGCTTTACTCAAGTAGCTAAATGACAAATTTGAACTTAATGATCCAATGATCTCAAGTTTTATACAGCTCTGCTGACTATGTATTTCAGCAAAACTGAATTTGAAAAATCAAGCACTGCTCTCTAACCTGTCTCCTGGATTCTTCACTACGGAATTACAGTTTTATAATGCTGAAACTAATGATTTTAGTAGAGTTAATGTTTGTATAACAGTGGAATAAAACTGCCGAGAGCCCTGTAGTGAAGATACTGTGCAATATTCAAACTAGCTAGGAATCAATGAGAGGGGTGCAGACGATATAAGGAAAAGGTTTTAAAATAAAACTAAACATACACAGGACTAAGTAATTAAAGCCTCCAAGAAGAACATTATTGTTCTCAGGAGCTCAGGAGCTGATGACTTGTCATAAAGCAAACCCCCTCTCTCATGTGTGTCAGGAAGACTTAAACTGCCAACCTCTGGCATAAAGGCATGCTGGAAAGGTGAACATAATGTCAGAAAAGTGAGACTTTTCTATATTAATCAGATAATTTAGACTGTTGGAATATTTACTGGACTAACAGTAATTTGTTAGCACTATGTAAATGGTGTAGTACACAAGATTTTGGATGTAAACAACCAGTGGAAATGTGGGCAAACTCTTCTGTGAACCCTTCTAATACGTTGGTGAGCAACCAACCTTCTGCCAAATCTTTTACAGGTGGAAGCCTACAGTCATCATAGAAGACCAGGAACGTAGCGTGTGCGCATTCCTGTGTTCTGGCAAGTATCTCATTTATAGTAGAACAAATGAATTTTGGGCAGCCCCAATGATTCAGGATCACTAGTGATCCGAGGAAAGCAGAGAAAAACAGTAGTTACATCACTCTGTGATCTGGCAAACCTTGCCTGGGTAAGTGACAATCTCTGTGGTGGAAGATGACAGCTTGCTGAAAATCTAAAAGGAAGAGGAGAAAACAGATGGCAGTCTAGGAGAGTTGATGACAGGTGGATACTGGATAGAAGCCCAAATTTTGCTAATATGTGTTTTAAAAGACTCTGATCATAGTCCTACGTCATCAGCAATCTCTGTCTTTGCTCCTTTCTCATGACCCAAAATCTGAGTAAAATTTTTGTTTTTATTATTGCTTACCTGTAAAGGACAAAATCAGGTAGACTGATAGGGAAAACAAGGAAGAAGAAACCAAATCCAACTCTTTATTAGACATGCCCACTCTGCTCCTAGGAACATCCATCCTCCTCTTCCTTTTAGAAGGAAGGGAATTGAATATTCAGCAGAGACTAAGTCTTTGAAAGACAGATTCTTGCAAACCAGTCAGTACCTGCCCTGGAAACCACCTACTATGAGTGGATGTATAACACTCTGCAAGTTTTAAAAGGAAGACCAGAATTTGAAAGTTTGTATCATCTGGATGATCACAAGCCAAAAGATAGCAGAAATGTATTAGAAGCAGAAGAAAGTTGTCAGGGTCTCTTCAAAGTTCTGTGCACAGTAGAGATTAACATGTCCTAAATTAGGACCAGGGTGCATTTTAAGAGCTGCATTGGATGTGCTGGACACAAAAATGCATTTAGTTTTAGGGTCTATAAATACTGGCACAGTACTTAATGTACTAGCAATCTGTATGATGGAAGAAGTGATCTAGGGGACACTAAATAATAGTAAACAAGAATAACAAACAAAAATCCATGAGACTGTATGACTTAGAAGCTGCAAAAACTTATTTTTATCAGCATTTTCTCTCAAATATTAATCCTTGGTAAAAGCAGCAAAAAGGGACAAAGTAAAAAGAAGCAGAAAAGTAGTCCATGTACATATGCAGTGGTAGGAAATAGTGCACTAAGAAAACAGTCAGACCTAGCACAAACACATGTGAGAAAAAAAACCCAAAACCAAACCAACACACAAAATAAACAATGTGATAAAACTGAAAAGAGATGCAGTACTGGGTTAATATTTCCAAAGACCCCCCTACCAGATCACAAACTGATCACTGGAATAAGGAAAAAGGCAATTAATTGCTTATGCCTCATCTTTACAGACACCAAAGTACAACTTGATCATTGTGGATGTCCTGCTGTCCCAGCGGAACGAAGGGACAAGAGGAAAATGAAGAGCCTGGATGTTGCCTGAGAAGATAATACCATGCAAAAAGATTGAACACCTGGCACAGGCTGTGATCTGTGCAATTCAGAAGGCTATTCCGATTAAGCAGGCAGAGGAAGAGAATGAAGTGCTAACAAACAAAGGAGCTGAATATTCAAGCAGGAGAAAGCAGAACTGCTGTGAGAAGTGTGACTGCTGATGCATGATGCCCTGCTCCACGAGCTGATGGCACAATGTGAGAAATATCTGCACCGAGTGGCTGGTTAAACTAAAATCAGATTGGGCAGTGCTATCAACCATTTCTTGAATAGGATTAGGTGACTGAATCCAACATCCAGGGAGAATTCGGAGAGATAAACAAAGGGCTCAAAGAGATATCAAAGAGGGAGAGTGTTTGAAACTGAGGAACACTGACTGAGAACCACCAGCCCTTAAACTATTCTACTGGGATTGGGATCACATTCACTTGGAAAATGAAAAGTTATCCATATAATACACGATTGTAATTAGTATCTTACGGTGAAAATTTACACATAATTGTAAAAAATGTGATTTGAATCAAAATAGAAATATTTAGCTGTTTGTTACAAGTAGGAGATGGAACCAAAGCAAAAAAAAAAAAACCAAAAAAAACCAGATGGGGGATTATTAGTTATCTAATAATACAAAACACATTTTCTTTGTAGTACTTTGTACTACTATGTAGTAACAAAGTAAGTGTTTCATTATTATGTACTTTAACGTAAAATATTCAGGAAACAGAAATGCAGGTAACTAACCTGGATAGTCTCAGAAACTGATACTGAGGGAGATGCTTTAGCCTGGATAACTAAGGTAACTATTAGTAATAATATTTGCTTATCTTCCAGAGATAGAATAGTATCCCTCCCACATGTAAGCACGCTGTAAGCTGCATATTGCTTAGTTTTCTTTACTGAGTATTTTTATTATGATACATGCATATAGGAAAAGAGAAAGCCATACAACCGTTCTTGTGACTCAAATGCCATGTTTGAGTTTAAAAGCAAGAACAAGGGAACCAACCTAAAGGATTCATCCCCAATGAGATCCCCAGCAGAAAATCTGTTTCTGTGTGAAGACAGATGTACTTCCTACTAATCTATGGATACCTTTATTCCTAACAAAAATGTTTGTGGTTTTTTGTGTTTACCTTGGATGAAGTTTTCTACATTTATTAAATACAGAACTTTGAGTGCTTAAGAAGAAAAGGTGAACCACCAAAGTATAAAAATATTTCTTATGGAAAATTGTATTGCCTGCAATAGAGTCACCTATGGCAATGGATTGTGTACTTGCAAGTGTAGCTCTGTATCATTGAGCTTGAGAAGATTGCACCTTCGTTTATTGTACTGGGAATATTTTAGTACAAGTAGAAAATGGTTGAAATCACAGGTCCCTAAGCTGATACGGTACCAAAATGTTAACTTACATTTATAGTATGTAACATGGCTGGTTACAGCTAATCAGGTAACTTCATAGGTCTCTAGCTACAGCATTGCTGAGATGAGATGTGCATTTATAAAGATGGATTATTGAACATGATAGATGTTCTTCATAGTCTCTTAAAGCATATTCCAGAAAAACAACTTGAGACACGCATTACATATGTAACAGTATTAGTCTTCAATGTTTTGACAATTGCCTAGATCAGAATTTGACCAAGATTTGATTATGAAATTGCTCCAGTCATTGTGCCATTATCTATGAGTTCATATACATCCAGAAATCACTTTGAACTACCTCATAGTGTGTAACATGCCTAATGATAGGCACAGATGCAATGTAAAGATACAAATTACATCATTTTCTTAAAAGTAAGGTTGTGGTCTCTAACACCTACAGATACCCGAACTTTGCTTTGCACCCTACAGTTGTAATTTTAGTTTCTATATTAGCTTTGGTGATTGTACAATGGTTACATCATTATACACTCAGACCCTTAAGTGTTAGCATCACACAAGATCACATAGGAAAAAAAAATTATTGTTTTCAAGCACCATCACTCAGTTCTGTTAAGAAGCCTTGAGTCAAAGGAGAGTTTGCAACATCTCGGCTGGACTCCTATAACGATTAGCCTGCATTTAGCAGACCATCTATCAAAAAGGAGAATTTTAGCCTGGTACAGATTATGTTTTGCCTAGTGCCTGAGTGCCTATTGCTAAACCTGTGTGAGCTTGCGGCTGTGAGTGCCGCTGGGGGAAAGGATCTGACAGCCCCCAGCAGTTCGTGCATGACCAACAGCATCCCTAATGCCACCTGCATCTGGGAGAGGCTGTCGTGCAGTTGTCAGACTTCAGCTGGGAACCTCAAAATTGAGGAGGGAGACACCCACTCCTCCCATGAACATCAGGCAGCGTGTGGCAAAGACCTCAGGAGGCCATTGTCACAGCACATGCGCCTCCATCTGCCTGAGGAAGACTTTTAAACTGTCAACCTGAGGACCTAGAGGCACACTGGGAAGGGGGGCATACTATTAAGAGAAAATGCATAGGTGCTAGAATATTTTCTGTATTACAGTTTAAATTGCACTACTAATAAGGATAGGGTTTTTCTTTCTTAAATCAGATATTTTGGACAGTTAAACTGTTAAGCATTTATTAGACTAGCAGTAAATTCTTAGTTCCATATACAGTATTCTCTTCTGCCATTCAAAACCTGATAATTTATTTGGTCAACTGCAACTGGCTGCCATTAAATCTAAACCATAACTAATACCACCAAGAGTTATAAGACCATCTGCAGAAAGCAATTTGGACTTCAGAAAGTTCTGCACTTCACACAAATTTTGCACTGGATTCATCTGCTTTTACTGTGGTGAACTCGGTACACACTTAAATTCAGGAATGCAATTTAGGTACTATTCTGCTTTTTGAAAACTAAAATGGTTCTACCCATAGTAGTGAATTTATATTGGCAGAGCTGTCAAATCATTAGCAACATGTATCTCATTTCTTCTCACCTCACTTGACCTCCCCAAGATCAGATGTGTTACCCTCTCAACAAGTATCTGGCAACCTCAGTTTCTTCTCTGTTCAGAAGGACAGTCAGCCTAAATGCTCGGAGTGTTTCAGGGAGGACTGTGAGCCCAAGCAGCCAGCTTTCAAAAGGCCTCCTAGTCAACATTATTTCTCAGGGATTTTAGGAAAGACCTGGCAATGAACAACAAGAACAAAAAAATTGCTGCTGAGGCTGTGGTGTTTCATTCTTAACTCTAAGTGTACTAGATGTAAACCACACCGCTATTGGCTAGTGTTAATAAGCTGCTTGTTTAATAGCAATATATTTTTACAGAAGCCCACTGCAATAATAGCAGGAATGTTCCTTTGGGACAACTATTCTGGAGAGCTCAGGCTACTTACTTCCTAAGTGTTAGAGATAAACACACACTGGTAAGACAGAGGTGACAGTTACCAAGTATTGTAGGCATAGAACTAAGGAGAGAGTCCTGAGTGTTTTATGTTCTTCCCCCAACACATAAACACATGCAAATGCCAGGAAACAGCAGTATTGGCAGTTGTAGAAGATTCTTACCATTGGCAGCAATTATAAAGAAGGCAGAAATACAACAGAGTACATACAACTTCCAAATATATTATGATATTCCTACAGTTGTCCTATATTTTGTATCTATGAAGCGTTTCACAAATTCTTATTTGAAACTAAAGACTTTCTGCTAAATTAAAACCTTTTTTTAGCGAGACTCATAAGCATTTCCACAACAAATATTGTTCTACATCTGCTGATATTTTTTAATTGGTATCACACTTTGAAGTGTCTTGATTACTATGTAAACAACTATGAAAGATATTTACATTTTTTGATACTCTGTTATACAAAATAAGGAGACCAAATCATAATAATACTGCAATATTGTGAAAGCAAGAAGCAGCCATTATCTAGGACTCTCAGATTGCTGGAATGTGTTTTCATTTTCCTCTGCATGGTAAGTGCAAATGGCATTCCCATCAACTGCACTTACTGGAATCTGACAGTCCCCAAACTTTTTTAGCATTTCATATTGTATATTATTTTTGATCATTAAAGACATGTTGTTATTTAAAGCTCCTGATACCATTACAGGGCAGAGGTAAGGCTTTAAAATATAGTCCCAATGAATACCGTACAATTTTTAAAGAATTCAAACCCCAAAACAACCCCTCCAAACCTATAAACTAATTAATGGATATTCTAATGGATTCTTGGAATGTTTGCTGCAATTTTCAAGGATATGTGCTTTGTTCTTCATAGGCAATCAAACAGTTAAATCATTGCTAGAAGTGCAGTTTTAATTAAGGAACTGTGACATGCTGTTGAGGTCTAGCTTTGGCAGCAGTTGTGCAACACTGACCATTTCTTCTCTCCTATGTGTCTCACCTTGGAGAACCCCAAAATAGGGCTAAGTAGCTTGTTTAATCTCCATTCCCAGTGTTTGACATGTCTGAGAAGACTACCAAGATTAATGATAACTTTCTTTTTATGGGGGACATTTGTATTGGATCTGGATGACAACTGTGCAATTATTTTCTTATGGATTCTTGAACGAATAATAGGGGTAAGTATGACTGGCCAATGTAGCAAAATATGCTAGTTTCCTTCTAAATTTTGAGCTCCATGTACTGAATGAGCAGAGACCTGTCTAAAGGTGGGAAGGTGCAATTTGTACTGTAACACGCTCAGATACCTGACACCCCTATAACAGACATAGGGAATCCTTCAAGAATCTATTCTTCTGGAATAATGAAACACAAATCTTTTTGAACAGCTGCCTCTGTCCACAGGAACTATTTTGTTGATAGTGCCCATTGTGGGATCCAGTATAGGCACAGGGGACAGCTCACGTGTTCCTGTGTTTCTCAGTCCTTGGCCATGGACCACCTCTAATTTTTAAGACATCAAAAGGTGCAAAGGCAATAAAAAAAAATGCATGCATCTCCTCACATGCAAGCAAATAAAGTGGGCCAACCACAAATAGTGTAAAAAGGCTTTCAGGAAAAGGAATGGGGAGGAGTTTTGCCGAGATTGAAACAATTAAAAATCTTGTACACAGCCTTTAAGTATTGAATTTAAACATAAAAAGGACATGCTTTGTGAATTGTCATTTTGAGAGACCAGTAATTCTTAAATGATCTTAATAGCAGAGTTAAAAAATTTATCTTGCTGTCTTTGGTATCTGCCATTTCTTCTCAGATGGACTAAACTAGGAGTCTCTACAGTGCCTACAGCTAAAATGGAGCACAGCTGATGAAATACACTACTGAGTACTTTGTGGTATTCGGGACCACGCTGTAGCATCCGGGTATGGTTGTTTGCAATGCCCCATTTATGTCTATATTGGACTTAAAACTGGGCACACATCATCCTTGGTCACTGCCCTCTTTCCCTCCCTGCAAGTTACAGATTAACCCCAGCAAACCCTTCCTGTATTCCTGCTCTGGGCATCTGGGAACCAACAAGGCAGGAACCTCACTATAACTCACATATGAGTTATCTACCTATATATCTCATAGCTGTGGGATTGGGCAGTCTAGAAATTAGCAGTAGTGCATGACAGCTGTAGTGCAAATCTTGTACCCCAGCGATGACTCTGGCAGGTCTAGAAGTGTCCTACGGATCCAGGCCAGAACCAGCGACCAGGCCCACTTCATGTTACTTGGTTTAGAAGCACCTGGAGCTCAGAAACTGAGCCAGTCAAGGCCAGAGACCACACAGATCTGTTCTGACTGATACACAAACTGACACTATTGATGATGGAGACTCTGAACCAGTGCCTTAATGTAAAATAGATTTTTTCCTAACCCAGCCCATAGAGTTTAGCATCTCTGCCACCTTTTGAAAAACAAGTGAAAAATACTAGAATCAAAATTGAGGTACTGCATTACAAGAGTAGCCATTTTTCTCTTTCCTCAATGCTTTCCAGATTTTGAATGTTTTTTAATCCAACACTTTGATTTCTATTTGAACCTTGCATATTCAAACAATCTAAACTGACATTATAATAATTGTAACTACACAGTTACTGCTCAGCATTGCTATGCAACATTTTAAATTATACATAACTTAAACATGAGCACCATTTGAAAGACTAGTTTAGACTGGATTGCTAAACTCCAGCCTCAGTGGTAACTGGGTGCCACACACATGCCTCAGACATCACTGCAAAATGACCCACTGCTGTCCCCAGAAAAGAGCAGTTATTACAAACAATCCTTCCTCTTCCTACACAAAGATGCATTTGGCTGTTGGGACAACACTCATTGTTTGAACTGCCATTTTGCCTTCAGGTAGGGGACTAAACGGCAGCATCCTGAGAGCCAGCCTCAGCCTTTGAGTATCAGCTAGACTGCAGTGTAACAGATGATCACAATAATATATGCCTTAGTGTCTTTGAGTTACTTGTGATAAAGCGGGCAGATAAAATCGTACACAAGTTGTAAACTGGAACACAAGTAGATAGAAATGATACAGTTATCAATTTCCCACTTCACAGAGTATTAAATATAGCATTTGGGCTTTGTCTATTATAGAGACAGGAGCTATTTGCAGAATTTAGCTTTCTGAAATTCAAGGTTGCTTGAATGTGAGGCTTGATACCGTGTCATTTCTACTTAAAATCTTCCAAATGAAATTTAAGTAGTGGTCCCTGTCTTCAAGGCGCTGAAAGTCACAGCTATATTCCTACTGTTTACATAAATTGTTAATGCTTATTTATAAATCTCTCTGTTTATGCAGAACAGGTAGTAATGGTGCTGTGAACTTGATTGAGCTTCCTGACAATGAAGAAAACCAGAGACTGTGTGAAGCTCCTGTTTTCTATGCTTGTGAATTCAAAGGCTGCAGAAATTTCCCTCCTACCTCCCCTTCGGCTGCAGGTGATCACTCCAGTACCAAACACCTGGAAGCCTCAAAGCAGCAGCAGTAGCAGTAACATAGAACTATTGTAAAAAAATAATGTCCTGGCTCTTGATAATCGGCTGGAATTTCTCTTCTTTTAGTTTGCCAAACTAGTTAACTGTGAGAATGAAAGTGACACATTTGCAAAAGAACACAATGCACATAATATGATGCATGAAGCAAGAATAAGATGGCTCTTTTCCTTCCTCCATAAGGAAAAAAGGACAAAGCACTTGGATTTTTGCGTGTGTAATTAAAAACTGATACAAGGAAGGAAATATAGTGTAGTTAAACGTACACTGTGGATGAAACAAATCATTAGGGAAACTTTCACTGTAGCCAATTATTGGTAAAGTAATAAATGAATTGCTAGGCTTCATTACACACTGTGCTGTTAGTTATCTGGCAGACAGGAAGGAGAAGCAGCACTAAAATTCAGAGGATGCCAAGATAGGGGAGATGAGTTACAAACTCAGGATAATAATTTAGGAGTCGGCTATGGAAACAAGGTATCTAGGAGCTGAAAAGTTTATAAACCATGACTGAAAAGCATTCAAACGAGGCCTCTAAATAAATGTTCTCACTACAAGTCTAAATAAAGCAAAATTGCTGGACCTTAAATAAAAGTTCTAAATGCCGGCCTAGAGGCATGGTCTGGCTAGTGATTAGTTGCCTTGGATATCTGGTGGCCTATCCAAAAATGAGACATGCTGATATTAGGTCAAAAAACTTCCACAGCAATTCTACTTGAGCTATTCAGCATTGCGAGCTGCATTGGCACGAGATGAATTAATCTTAATTTGTTTAGGACCCTTTATGTGTCCAGTAAAGCGACGTTTCGCTGTGCAGACACGGTGTTTATGAGGACTCACGGATGCCCTCGGAGTCTTGTTTTGCTGACCTTGTCTGTGAGCACGCCAGCACTCTATCAAACAGTCGAAAAATTTATTCCAGCACTCACGACGGCACCAAATCTGTTAGGGGGGGTAAGGGTGGTATGGTTTTTTGGGTTGTTTGGTTTTTTTTTTTTGGTGTGTGGGAATGCAGAGTTCACCCGACAGCCGACACACTGAAAAAAAAAAAAAAAAAGACATCAAAGAGGCACTAAGAAAACAAACTGGGGACTGCCGGGCGATGGCAGACACCCCCCTCTGCCGTGGAGGTCGGCTCCGACAGCGACTTCTTTTTTATGTCCTTCATTTTATGTCCTTTTTTATGTCCTTCATTGAGAGAGCACAGCTCGCCCCTTCATCTCACCCCCCAGCACCTCACTGGCGCCCAAGCCCCTCAGCAGCGGGGTTTTGGGCCGCCGCTCCTCGCCTCAGGGATGGCTCCGCCAGCACCGCGGCCCAGGCCCGACCCGCGCTCCCCGCGTTGGCCACCGCCTCGACACCCCGCACCGTTTTGAGAACGGCTCTTTAATGTACATCCCCCCACATCACCCTCTGCGGGCAGACCCCCGGGGCTGAGAAACCAAACCCCTGGCTCGCCCGTGCCAAGGGGAGCCAGGGACGGAGCCTCCCAACAGACTTTCCCCCCTCTGCGACTCCCCGAGCCCCGACGCTGCCGCCCCGGGCACCGAGGGGGGAACTAGCGGGGGGGAGGGAAGCGCGGCGCAGCATGCCCCGGGCGGCTGGCACGGCGGGCGGGGAGGGGCGGCAGAGGCGGCCGCCTCCCGGCCCCGGCGGGCTGCCCCGGCCGGTGGGCGGCGCCGGGCGGTGAGAGGCAGGGGGCGCCTCGCCCGCCCCGGCCCCCCTCCCCGGGTGTATATAGCGGCGGCACGGTGCGGCGCGGATCCCGCGGCGGGCAAGATGGCGGCCGCCACCAGCTCGCAGCCCCCGCGGCCGCCGAAGCTGACGCAGCTGCTGGAGCGGGACCCCTACCTGGTCCCCTTCAAGACGGACTTCCAGCGCAGGTACCGGCCCGCCCGCCGGCGGCCTAGGCCGGCGCCGCGGGGAAGGGAGCGCCGCCTCGGTAGAGCGAGAGGCAGCGGGCGACGACCGCTCGCCCGCCTCTGGGGGCGCCGGGGCGGGCGGGGGGAAGCGGCGGAGCGGGTGGTGTCCCTCCCCCCTCCTTCCTCTCCCCTCCCTGTGGCGGTGGGGGCCGGCCCTCAGACAGCGCCGGGGCAGCAGCGGGGGGAAGGGACGCGGAGCGGCGTTTCGCGCCGGCCCTTCCGATAGAGGCGTCTCCAGAGCGGGCGCAGCTGCCGCTGGGGCCCGGCGGGGCCTCCTGAGGCGAGGAGGGCGCGCCGAGGCGGGGAGGCCTCCACCACGGGCCTCGTCGCCGACGTTGTGGGCGGCCGCACCGTCCCGTCCCCCGCAGCCTCTCAGGCGTCTTCGTTGCCCACCTTCGACCCACCGAAAAGCGGCATCGCTTCGTTATGGGGCGGGCGGGGCGGGGAGGTGCCAGATAACCGCTAACTCGCTCTTCGGCTAGTGTGGCCGATGGAGCGCAGGCAGGTGCGCCGTGAGGGCGGTCGGCCGGGCCGCTGTCGCTCGTAAAAGTGTTTTTCAGCCTGGCTGTAGTAACCTGCAAATAAACTGCTCTTGAATAACCTCGCTTTTTTTTTTTGAGTTTTTCCCTTCCTGTGCGTTTTTGGAGGTAGCCCTCTCCCCCCGCGCAGATGTTCGTCAGCCCTACGAACGATAAGGTAGCGGCAGAGTGTGTGATAGGTTGGTTTCAGGTTGCCAGTCTGAGCTTTTTTTTTTTTTTTTTGGCGTAGTTTATTATTTTTTTTGTTGTTCCCTCTCGACGGGAGCTGCGGTAGCAGCCCTTCGGCCGAGGAGAGCGGCGGGCCCGGGCCGGAGCCTGCCCGCAGGGGCTCGGGCAGAGGCGGGCTGCGCCCTGCAGGGCCCCGGGGTTACCGCCGCAGCCTCTGGAAAGGGGAACTGTCAGGCTTTTAGAGTGCAACTTATGTCGCATTTCACTAGCGGTCCTCTCATAGTTATAACTGTAGTACTGACTAAGGCTCTACAGCCCAGAAGTCTGGAAAAGTCTGTGTATGTGGGAGGGAAGCAAGAGGGAATTTGATTATTCCTTTTTAAAGGACTTGGGTTCTTTTCCCTTACTACATTACACATGGTACTTTGGGCTTAGAATTATGAGGTGTCTTGTTGAGTTGTGGCTGAGAATAATAGTAAAGCCTAGGTCTTGTAAAATGGGATTAAGGATTGAGTAAACTGCTAGGCTGATTTGGAGAGCTTTTTCTCAAACTGTAATCTCTTAATGATAGAATAACTGAATGTCTGAAACAATGATTCCTGGCAAGCTTATAGTAATGTATGCAGAGCTGTAAAACACCTAATTCTTTCAGTGGGGTGTCAGGGTGTAGGCAGCGATAAGTGGGTGGATCTGGCTCTTAATAAAACCATTAATTAAAACATTTGGGCTTCCCATATGTGCTTGCCATCCAAATGGGCCCATTATGAATGATGGCGTTTGTATTTCTGAGGATAATATGGCTGTGCTGAACACAGCGAGTTTTCAAAACTTTTGTATGCTTCCTGGGTTTGTCTGTCTCAAGCACAGAACCTCAGATGTTCTTATTTGTATCTTTTCCCTTCCTGGCTTCTGAACCTCAGACTGGTTATTTATGATACAATTATTATGGAAACAAGCACACTGTAATTAGTTTAAAAGACCAAAGGAAAACTTCTGTGACAAGCTGTGATAAACAGAATGTCTTATTCCAAGTTCAAACAACAACAATCTCTTATTCCGAGCCTGTCTTGTCTTTCATCCTGTGGATGGTTGAGAGTGCCAGGGAGGAAGAGTGTAGGCACAGGGAAATCCCTGTTGGTGTCTCCATGCAATACCTATCCCAGGTTCCATGAGTACTGATTCAGCATGTATTAAATAGCTTTAGGTGTGCTTTTTATCCAGAGCTTTTGCAGCAAGAGTGCCCAGGAGAAAGAAGCTTTGCAGCCTAATTGTGGCTTGTGTGAAAAAACAGCTTTCTGAGGTGTTTTGAGCCTCAAGTATGTGCATTTCACTTCCTTTTCTCTAATTCTTGCACTGGAGGAGGTGATGAACAGCCATGCAGTACTCTGTTCACTGTGTCCGCGAAGTGTGGAGCTGTGTGATTTATTTTTTTTGTTCCAGGCTGAAGGCTCCTGATAGATTGTTTTATGAAGGCAGTCTGTGTGTCTGAGCCTTTGCTTTGTGTTGTATGTTTCTCCTGACCACTTTTGAGATGGGAATTGGAACTGAAACCAGTCTGCTTGAATATTGTGTGGATTAATACACTTACATAATGATATGACACTTGCATAACTAATCCTTCAAGTGAAAGTATAAAGCAAAATAAACCTGACAACCTGTCTAGATTCACTGATTTATTTAAATTTATTTGCCATTGAAGCTCCAAGCATATGCACAAAGTTGCACATATTAATCTTAAATCCTACTTTCAGTAAACTTATGCCTCTAGAAAGCTAGCAGTTATTTTAGATCAACTTAAATTTTGATCTTGCATCTGTGGTGCCTCCCATTAGGTAAACCAATAGATCAGATACATCCCACACGTAGTGTAGGAAAGGCTGTGATGAACCCAGGAATATGTGCTGTTAAGTGAGTCTGTGTATTAGTTGATCAGTTAACTGCTTGCCATGGCCTCATCATAGGTAGGGTAGGAGGACTGATTCTTAATATCTATCTAGTGTTAACAATTCTTTGACTCATGTAGAATAGGAAAACAGGATAGAAATGACATCATTCAACTGCTGAATAAGTAACAACCTGTTCATTATTCCTTCTGATAGTACTGGCTGGCTTTCTCTACATTTGCCCCTGATACCTCCAGCCAGTGGCATTTTTGCTGCTTGTGTATTTTAAAAGAGAAAGAAACAGGTAGTCTCTCAGTTCAGAAGGTTGAATTATTCCTAACAAAGGGGGGCAGGAGACAGCTGTTGTGCCTGGTACCCCGTGGCACCAAAAGTAGTTTACTTGCTTGGATTAGAAAGCTTTGGAAAAGAATAGAAATGAAACAGACTTGATCAAATACAACATATATGGGTACTTTTACTGTAGAAGTCTAAATTTCTGCTTAATGTTTGCAGTGGTGTTGACCTTGCTTAATATGAAACAAAATAATTAAGGACTGATGGGAATTTTGTAGCTTATAGCTATTATACTGTGCATTGCCTAGAGAAATTAGAAGTTGGGGATTTTTGAGACAGGATTAAGTGTCACAGAATCACCTAGGTTGGAAGGGACCTTTTAAGAACATCCTAGTCCAACCAATAAAAAAAAACCAAACAAGAACAAACAAAAAAAAAAAAACCCAAAAAATCCATACCACCACCACATCCACACCACACAAAACACCACCCAACACTAATCCATATCCCCGAGCACCATGTCAACCTGTCTCTTGGATACCTCCAGGGATGGTGCCTTAACCACCTCCCTGGGCAGCCCATTCCAATGCCTGACAACCCTTTCAGGAAAGAAATATTTCCTAAAGTCTAACCTGAACCTCCCCTGGTGCAACCTGAAGCCATTTCCCCTTGTCCTGTCATCTGTGACCTGGGAGAAGAGACCAACCCCCACCTCTCTACAGCCTCCTTTCAGGTAGTTGTAGAGAATGAGAAGGTCTCCCCTCAGTCTCCTTTTCCCCAGACTGAACACCCCCAGCTCCCTCAGCTGTTCCTCATAAGGCTTGTGCTCCAGACCCCTCACCAGCTTTGTTGCCCTTGTCCTTGGACCTGCTCCAGCACCTCAATGTCTTTCTTGTGTAGAGTGGGTCATTGAGAAGCAGCTTTTTAAACAGTTTTCTGTGGAGATCTTTATACTATGCCATGTGCAAAACTGTATAAAAATAGTCCTTCCTTTGTCTTGCAGACAAGACAGAAGTGGGGGGGAAAGAAAAGACTTGGTGTCTCTTCTTGGCAGTGATATTAGCAAGTTGTTGACTCACCATTCAGGCTTGAGTCTGCTGTTTTATCCACAGCACCGTATTAGCAGAGCCAGAGAATTGCTAGTGGAGAACTTCATACCTGTGTATGCATGACTGTTGTAGGATGCACAATTAACTTGGTTATAATGGTTTATTCTCACACTCGAAGCAGGACCATTTTTGGTGTTGGATTGGGCTGCACAGGGCCTTGTTAGGTTGTGCTGAATCTTTGAAGATGTGCCTCCTCTTGGGCTCTTTCAGTGTTTGATTCCCCTTATTGTGAAAACTTCTCAATACTGTAACTTTCCTTGCTGCAACTTTGTTTGTGGCCTCTGGTCTCTTTTTCCTGTGTACCTTGGAGGAGAACCTGGCTCATTCTTTGCTCTAGGCATTAGCCCCAACTTGTCCCTTTAGAGAAATTAAGACTGTAAGTGGATATGAGCAACCTATGTCTCTGAGTTATGGGGAGGTGGAGTATTTTCTTTGGGAAAGGGGGTAATCCTTTCAGTATTTATAGTGAGCCATTCAGCCTTGACCCAACACACTCTGTTCAGAGCCTGAAAAAAAAGAATCTACTTAAAAAAACAAGCGAATAAAAAAACCCACCACACCAAAGTGATAGTGTTTGCATAGGATATCACTATGCTACATTGTTTGACCATCTGTGATATGTTTTCCCACAAGTATTTTGTTAACTCCTGAGTGTTATTTAGGCTAAAGACTTTGTATAATTTAGTATGTATTTTTAGTCTTTTACCTCTCAGAACATAATTGGTTCAATTAAAGCCATTAATGCCTGTGGTGTAATTGCATTTTATGGAGTTCCAAACTGGTGTTAGAAAGTGCTGCCCATTAGAATTTTCTGCTATAACAACATGCATGGCTTATTATATTTTACCAGCCCCTGCAACTGCCTCTCTAATCTACTGACTGTGTAGTCCTCAGTGGAAGCTCTTTTTTTGACTAGATCAGTTTATAGAGTAAATAAGACCAAAGCTGTATAGTGGTACAGTGTTTATCTTGGTGAAAGCATCAAGCAGGACACTGATTTGTTCAGATAGACAAGATACTAGGACTTTGCCATAGGTATGGGTTGAGAGAGAAAGTCTTATTTCTTAAGTGTTGGTGAGTTGTTTTTTTTTTGGTTGAGAAGACTGGTCAGTGGCATTACTGTGGATTGAGAGAGAAGATCCTATTTCTTCTGAAGCATTGGTGAGGTTTTGATTGAGAAGGCTAGAATGCCTTAGTGGCTTTAGTAGCTGGATTGATTAACAAGATGTCTGTCAACTAGTTCACAGGTTTCTAGAAGTGTTTGTAGACATCTGAGCCTTACAAAAGGGAAATACTTGTAGTTTTCCTGTTTGCATCTACCTAATAAATGATTACTGCTGCTTTATGGTGGTTCTGTCACTTTTTTTTTCAATTTTGAAGTGCACGGTGGTGGGTACGTAGGCATTAAAAATGAAGATATGTGGAATTGGGTTTGATAGGATTGTGTAGAAGGGCAGCTGCTGGCAGTCTAGAAAGTTTGGGAAAGAAGCTGATCAGTGATCCAGAGAGAATCCTAGTTCTAGGTGTGTGTGGGGGGAGGATGAATACAGATCCATCATAGCATTAACACAATTACTGTGTATAATCTGTATTGGGAGCCATGATACTATCTTAGAGAAAATGGATTTGTCTTTTCTGTTTTGTCTCATACAGGCGGCTGCATTGGGTGCAAAACTACATTTTTCATGAACGTTTAATGTCATACATTGCTGTCTTCTTCTTTTCTTGGTGGCATCCTATAAGTTCGTTTGACTTCTGAATTACTCAGATTCCAGAGCCCTATAGAAACCAATGCTTGTCAGTTTAATCCAATATATGCTTTTGCATTATGGTAGTCTTTAGAATGCTATTGTGCATAAGAATTACTATCCCTGGCAAGCACAGCTGACTGTATCACTGATAAACTTAGTTTTTAAGTCTTAAGTGAAGAAGTAGTTACATAGGCCAATGTACATCTAGTGTATGCATATCTGGTTGTAATCCTTATCAAAAGATTCAAGTAGGCAATTGTCTTAAGAACTGCTAGCTTTACAAAAAGGCAGGAAAATATTAGGATCTGAGTATTGCATTTTGGTAGCAAAGCAGTTGTGTGTAGATGAATTTAAAACTAAGCACTCTGAAAAACTGAGTGGAGGCCCCCTCAGCTCTGTTATGTAGTATTAACACGTCTGAGGATGTTGGATGGGCTCTGAGAATTTGTGCAGAATTTTAAAACAACAGATTGTGACCAGGAATCTAATTATTGTCTCGTTGTAATAGTGAGGAAAAGACACAGTCTTGCTGAATGCTTTAAATTCAAGTATTTATACATGTTTCTTTACTACTTCCAAGCTGCAAATGTGGCACTCTTATTATGGAGGACCATCTTAAGTTGACATAGCATCTCATGAAGATGCTTTTTTTTTCGCCGCTGTTCAATTTCAATATTTATGTATACACACTTATTTCCTCTGTTACCTTCAATTCACTCCCACTATACCTTCAAATCCTAGCTGCTCCTTCATCTTATGTCTTCCATAAGAGGAGCTTCTTTTCACTTGTGTGAGATCTGAAACCACTCACTCATGCTTCACTTTACTCTGTATTTCGGGAAACTTGCTTCATACCATTTTTCATTAGCTTAACAATAAAATAATATCTTAAGGCAATGTGTTAAGTACAACAAGATCAGTTTTTTTATTTATGTTTAAAACATGAGTTTTCCTTTGGGGGATGGAATCTGCAAAAAAGCTTTTAGCTGTAATATGTCTTGCCTCTTCCCCAAGTATCTGACAATTTATTTGACATTATTATAACACCTCATGTTAAGAAGTTGAAGGCCAATTATTAATGATGATTCTGGACCATGCTGTGAAGAAGAGGCCTCTGAACTGCTCAGAACAAGTCGTCTCACCTCATGTTGCTGTTGGAAGCACCTTACCAATGAATACTATCTGGACATTATTTGCAGTTAAAATCTAGCGTAGGCACTTGATCTAATACCTCAGAATAGATGTGAGACCTGTGTAATGACCCAGCTCAACTAGTTTACTTATGTGAATGTCTTGAAACTAGCCCATTAATCTGGTTATATCTAATGCTAGATTTATTTTCATTTACTCTTTTGATATACTTAAAAAGAAAAAGGAGGAAAAAAAAAAAGCCCTAACTGATAGTTCCTTTAAAGGTGCAGCTCCATTTCTATTGACTGATGTTACCTGAAGGTAGTGGTAGCGCAGATGCTTTCTGTTTGATGCCCTTGACACCCTCCTCCTTTTTTGGCACTGTTGCTCAGGCACAGTGTACTTATGGTTCACTTATGTCCTTTCTGATGTGCTGTGTTGCTGGAATTTGTGCTACTGTGTCTGCCTCTGTGCTTAGTGTTAGAAGAAAATAAACTGGAAGTGGAGCATGAAGTTCCAGTAAGGGTGGATCTACTCTCCCCAAAGTAAGAGTACCTCTGCTAAGTTGAAAAAAACCTGTAGCCTGTATCTGCAGAAGGAATTGAGTTGCTGAGTCACACACAGAATTAACTTCTAAGGGTTTAGTTCATGGAATAGAAAATGTGAGTTTCAGCCCTTATGTGACCGAGTCTTGCATTCATTGAGCGACTTGTCTCTGTGTTCCACAGTCCTCAAAGCGAGGATGGGATCCTCCTACTTCCAAGTGATGCTGGTGTGAGGCACCAAAGTAAGAATGATGTCCTTTGTGATATAAATAGGCAAATAGAGAAACCCTGTTAAAGTAATACTCGGGGAGAGCATGGACTTAAAGTGTGTCAGTGTTTCTTCTTTAATTCCTCCCACGCCAAACCAAAAGAAAACCCTACCTTTTTGGTCAAGAAAAGGCTTACAGGATTGTGGATAAGCTAACACATGCAGACTTCATTAATTCTGATGGGTGGTCAAATATCACTACAAAAATGTGCAACCGGAAGAGATTTATTTCTAGGAAACGTTTAGGGCCTGATCTTCATTTGCTTTCATCTTTTGTAGAGAGGGAGCTGATAGAGAAGGCTCTTTAGGAGAACACTGCATTGGGACAAGTGGAAAATAAACTTTTTAGTGCTGATCACAAAGAGATGTAGGTAGTTTATTACAGTTAGCGTGGGGATTTTTTTTTTTTTTGGCTCAAAACAATGCATTAGTTCTTCAAGCAAGTCCTCTGTGCCAACTATGTGTCTGTGGTCAGACTTAATGTTTTGAGGGTGCTCTCTTGTTTCCTAGTGTGTCACTGATAGGCAGGCTACGTGCATGTGTGAGGTGTGTGCATCTAGGCATTCCCTGTGGCCACACATGTGATGTCCTCATCAGATCTAACTTTTTGAATGTATAAGCATTTGATAAGATCCTTTAGTAGAAAGGCAGGAGGGCCGGGAGACTGTCTAAAAGACTCCTAATAAAATCAGGCTAAGTTACTCTATGCTTTAAAGGAAAACATGCTCCACTACCACAGCTGTTTGGAAATTGCCCATCTAGAATTAATTCGTTGCATAAACACAGGAGTTGGCAGCTCATTTTAGCAGCTTTAGGGAGTATCCTGATTGTATTGTACCTGCTATCCTAGCAGAAAAAAAAAGTTTAAAAATTTCTGTTGTATATGTCGGGCTTAAGCAGATAGCTTTGGTATTTTAGGCTGTCTAAAATGCCTTTGGACATCCCTGTTTATGCAAGCAAGTCTTACTGTTAATATCATTGTTTGATACCTATTGTTGTAGATATTCACAGTATAAACGTTCCTGATTTGACAGGGATTGATGAACTGTAAGTTAATGCTTTCCATTCTAACACTTCATGCAGCTCACTTGGAAATTGTGAATCTTTGATCACTTTCAGCAATATTTAATTTGTCCTGTATAAACGGTTCTTCCTGTTAAATGCTACTCCTTTAGGAAATTGTTAAAGTTTAATAGAAATATGAAGTGTTGCATACTGCTTTGGTGTGCCAGTTCTTTTGAGAAAATTTGGGCAGCATGCCGGCTGTAAATACTTGCGTAATAGCTTTGTATTGTTACACAAACAGTAGCAGTGACTCCACATAGAAGCATTTGTGAAATAGATTTGGTGGTTTGGGATAGGAGTTGGTGTGGGGTCTCTCTGGAGGTTAGAGCTAAAATTTTTTTTTTTTTTGAGAAGAGAAATTAGAGAACCAATTAAAGTATCACAATTTATGTTCTTTGTACACAAAGGTAAAAACTTAAGGGAAACAAATACTTTCTGTCAGTTCTTAAATTTTTTTCTCAGTTTGCATTTTGGTTGGACTGATTTTACCTCCTCTCTGTCCCATCCTTTTTCATTTGCCCTCCTTGCCCCCCAAAACCCTTAACATTCCTAGGAGAAATATAGGAGAAATAGGGGGGGAAAAAAATCCCTCCTTTGTAAAAAAGGAAGGGAACAGGGTTGGGAAAAAAAATACATACTTTACAACTTTTTTTTTGTGAGAATGTTAAAGTAGTGGAGAACAAGGTAAAACTTTTGCATGTTGAATGAGGCAGGTGACTCAATTCCACTGTATGAACAAACAGATCCTATCTCTCAGTTGACGTGGACTCCCAAGCTTTAGCTTAATCTTTGGAAAGCTCATGGATTATATCTTTCAAGTTTAATACACGGCTATTGTTTGTACTAAAATATTTCAGTTTTCAGGAATAGATAGTATGTACTGCCAATGGCATGGGCTCTGTCAACACACGTATGCGAGGTTTTCCAGTGAGGTATGGTCTGTTAGCAAAGATTTTTCCATTTTTTTTTTTTCTTCCAATAGGCATCACATGTATGCTGTACATTTTTCATTCTCACTTCGAGGAACTGAATTTAGAAAAACATGGCTAAAATAAGCAGGATAGAAATAATTTTAAATTTTGTCTTCCAAGTAGTATGGGTTCTGTACTTTCTTTTCTCTTTGGTTTACTTAGGAGACTAAATAGTTGTTATCTACTTTGCCCCATTTTTTCGGTTTGGATGCTACCCTCATTGCCCTTTTACTTATTTCTTCAGATCTTGGCTACTTGGCTACTTTCTTGCCACTGGTTGGCAGCTGTTTTGAACAGCAGGTAGTCTTGGGATACTGCACTAATTCAGCATGTAGAACCAGGAGAAAAATAATCTTTTCATTGACAAGCTCCAAAAGGATGGGAGAGAGACTGCAGCAAAGCATAAAATTTAGGTTAGCTACTTTGGTCTGTATCCATGGTGTAAGCAGTTTTTTCCCTTTCTTAAAGAAGGTGAATGAAAATAGGCATTGCTGTCTGTTTTGACAGGAAGTCAGGGAGAAAACCTAGTGATAAAGTTTTTCTTTTTTTTTTTTTTTTTTAAAAAAAAAGTGATGAAGGTGTCAGTTTGGTAGTGATGACAGTATCAGGAAGGTTTGTGCGTTTCCTCTTTCATCCTTGCCTGCCCCTGCCCCCCCCCCCCCCCCCCCCCCCCCCCCCCC
>BJBW01010809.1:80079-102446 GCA_004320125.1 Scolopax mira
TTGTCAAACAATGCACCAACTGATGGCGTATGGCCTAACATTTAAAATAAATAGTTTATTCAGCATGTACTTTCTGAAAAACACTAAATGCTCAGCTCATAAAAAATGTGACAATAATTAAGAACTTAAAGTGAATAATGGACCCTAAAAATCCAGATCTTCCTTCAAGAGATCTCAGGATATCAAGTGGGGGATATACATACTTATAGCCTTTAGGTGTGCAGGAGATGGAGATGTGTGGGCATTAAACTAACTAACTGTCACACCGAAGTGAATGGGGCATTCTGGTTCCCTCCCTGGTGATGTAGAGGTATGCTGACTTGTTTTAAGGGAGACTAGCAAAAGAAGGGCATATTAAATGCAACATTTAAAGGGTACCTCTTCAAAAGCTGCAAAGAATTTCATGGCTGTCTTGAAAATTTAAGAGTAACTTCTCTTAGATCCTGGAGACACAAGAATTCTCTTAAATCCTTTGTGAAGGACTTCCCTACCCTTTGCTGCTGATTTATTCAGGATTTTTAAGTTCAGAGTGAGGGCTGATGCATTTGATAGAAAACTATTAAAAACTGACTGAAATACAGGGTAAGGTCCTAGGTTTTGTAAAACTCATTGATGCAATTTTACATGAAGAATCTCATTGCTGGCATAAATGGGAAGCTTCCAGTAGTGGTTCAAGGGGGATTTCCAGTCAGGAGTAGGGGAGTACATAAGGTAAGATGTGGTAGCTTCACATTCCTGCTGATTTTGGTGAGATGGGGAAACAAGGTGTCCCTTTCCTGTAGAGACAACCACTGTTGAGTAGTAGTTCTGTGCTTCAGCTCAGGAAGAGGAAATGGTAGTATGATCTTTCCTGTAAGGTTGGCACCCTCTGTTGCAGAATACTCAGGCTTATGGATTGTCTCTTGTTCTAATTATCCAGGAATAAAGGCTCAAAAATTGCACCTGTAATATTTGGTAAAAAGGTCAAGAAAGAAGAACAAAAAATACATAATATAATATGATATCCAGGGTGATGTAATCTTGTGTCCATAATCCCCCACCCAAAGTGTTTTATATGTTGGTACTGAAAACATTGGAATTTCTTGTCAATATTAAATTTTTCTACATTTCCAAAATGCTTTGAAACAATACCTTATATGTAAACTTTGTATGTGTATAAACATGCATATATAATTGCATAGTATATACTATACATATAACTTATATACAAGGAATTAAAATAGAAATAGCTGGGTATATAAATATCTTGTGGAAACATGGTTACTATAATTGTAACATTTTACAGGTAATATTGGTGTAACAATTTGCTTTATACATGTCAGTAACTACTTTATTTGGCAAAATAAATGTATATGCTAATAAGGTATTTGAGGAAAATATTGCCTTGCACAACAATAGCAAAACTTGTTTAAAGTAGTAGCTGGGCTGCTTTGTCCCTATTTTTGTCTGTTTTAGCACTGTGGAATTCCTTCATCCGTCTACATAGATACACATACAAAGAAAATTAATGCAAGTCTAGGGGAGGTGTTTGTGATTGCCAGAGCTAATATAATTCTAGCTAATTCTAATATATCTTAAATTACTGGCATTTGCAGTACTCGTATTTCTGTCACTATCTGCATTGTTATGTTTGTACATCTTGCCATGTCTTCTGTTTTTCTTCAGCAGAACTGGCTAGCTTCAGTAGTGTAAATTACTAAATATTCACTGAACCGTTCTGGCTGGAGGGGACTCCTGAATCCCATCTGTGTCTCAGCCTCCTGCTCAGAACCAGGTTGGTGTTGAATTGGGACTAGATTGTTCAGGATTTTGTTCTCTTGAACAACAAAAAAAAAACCTACAGGGGACAGATTCTGCAACCTCTGTGGCCCTGATCCTATGGGAAATTTTCTTCTGTTTAGTTGATGCTCCCTCTGTCAATTTTTTGGATGTTTTACACTAAAATCTTTCATCTTGTACCAAGTCAGATGGTAATTGAAAAAGTCTTCTAGCTGGCAGCATGCAAACAGTGTGTGTTAGGAGGGCAAGAATAGAAGAGCACTCTTATAGATGCTAATGTATGTATAAACTTGTAGAAGCTGAATGCAAGTTCAGGCTCCCCTGAAGAAAAAGAAAAGGTTTCAGTATGGAATTTTTGGGGAGTTGTATACAATTTGTGGATTATAGATATATTGATGGAAGAAGAAAAGATTTAAGTATGGAGTTTTTGGGGAGTTGTATACAATTTGTGGATTATAGATATATTGATGAAATAAAAAATACCCAAGCTACTCTGTAATGAATACACTGTGTCAAAAAATACATGTTAATATTGTTAGAAGAAAAAAAATTCTTTGTGTACCTATGATTGCTCAGAAGTTGTTACTAGCTTTATTCTTAATTTGTACTTCATAAATGAAGAGGTTAATTTCCTGACAAACTGTGAATAAAGTTGTTAGCTCATGGTTCTCCTCCTTTGTTATTCCCTTCTGCTGGTTCACATCAAGCTGACTTCAAATAAGGACCCTGTGCTGACTGAAGCTCTGGGACTAACCTGTTGTCCTGCTTGGCTTCAGTTGGTGGGCTTTATTTTGGCAGCTCTCCAGGCAGAGAACCGGAGCCAGTAGTGTTTTTTTCTAGGCTTAGTTCCAGTAAAAGAGATACTACTTTTATTTTGTGTGTGTCTCAGGTAGGAGAGGGGAGAATGAAGGGTTGTTGTATGTGTATGTGCCTAATGTAAACACCCAGATTTGTGGTACTTGCATACAAATTTGTTTTTTCAGTTGAGTAGAGTGCACTGCTTTTTCTATTTTCTACTTGAAAGATAGACAGGTACTACACAATTTTTCAAGCAGGTTGGCTAGTGTAAATTGTGTAAGTGCCTCAATGAAGAGGAAAAAACATCTTAAATTATCATAGGAATATCATAGTGGGGGTAGAAAATTACTAAAAAGTGAAAACCTATCCAACATAGAGTCCATTGTTTAGTCTTTTTGCTGTTTGTCTATCTGAAGTGAATGCTTAATAATATCTTTTTTTATACAAAAGACTTGGTGTAAATAAAGCATATGTCAAAATTTGATGAGACTTCTCTACCTTTAGTGGACGTTTTTGAAGGTGCATATAGAGTTTTAAGTAGACAAAATGAATCTGAAACTGTAAAAATAGAAAGCTTTTCTCTGCCCAGTAGATAGTTTGTTCATCTTGTATTTCTTAACTACTAGTATTAGACAAATGTTAATATTCCATGATCTCTGATACTTTCCCAGTAGTACTGTCAAATCAGGCTGACTAACCCTCGCAATGCCAGGCTTCTTAAGTTGGGGGGTTTTTGCTTCCTCCTTCTCCCCCATCCCTAAATTGTTGCAACTGGCTTTCTGTGTGTCCTGAATTACCCCATCACTTCAGATATTTAACATTCTGATGTAAACCTCACTATCTTGCTAAGTCTTGAATCATTTATAATAGGTGATTTATACTGCATTATTGCACAAGACTCATTACTCTTCCCTCTTGTTTAAAATTTTCTTTAGTCATATCAATTCAGAACTTCAATCATAAGCTTTCTACTGTTGTGACAGACAAGTTGCACTATGGACAAGACTAATGTGCTTGGAGGCTGTAATGTAATGGTGACTTATATCGTTATCAGGCTGTCCCAGCCAACATCAAATACAGCCACAAACCCATCAGAAGGAAGCTATGTCATGTGTACTTACGAGCTTAAATCATGTGAAAATGGTTATGTGGTTGGGGTGAATTCAACTGCTGAATAATGTTCTTCTTCAGTTAAGTGCTTTACATGAATTTCTGTGTGCCAAACACTTATTCAGATTAAAGATCATGCCTAGGAGATGCAGTACATAGATATTTCAGAATAATAGCCAGACTAAATAAAACTTGAACTCCTCTGTTTTCTAAAGAGGTTTGAATATTCAGTATGATGATATTGCAAATTTGATGTTTATGCTGCTCTCTTTTAGCTGATGGTGCACATTAGTTAACAACTAGGGTTTCTTATCTTTGTATTCATTCTTAATGAAGTCTGGAAAAAGAGCAGATTTTAGATGACACCTTGAAAATGCTTGGCCACAAGTGAAGTAAGCCATGGAATATGACTACTCCCGGCATCAGTCGATGACAATACATGCTTTTTTGCTTGCTCATCTTCTGTGGGAATAGACTTGATTGTCTGGAACTAGTTATAGAAATCTCTTATGTACACAAGACCTAATTATATTTCTAGTACGTTGGTGCTAAATTGCAAACACTTAGCATTGTGGACTGTAGAAATGTTTGAGTGCTTGGCTTTCCTTATTGGTCCTGTCTGCAGTGAAAATGGTTAAGAATTAAATTTAGACAAGCTTGTGCCATGGAGCCAATGCAGTGGTGCTGCTAAGGCACCTGAAGCTGGTGTGATAATGTAGAAGGTCAAGCAGCTTAATGGTGTTCTTCCCCTCTACCCCCAAATCCCTCCAGATTTTATTTTCCAATCATTGGAGGTAATGTTTTCTTCCTTAAACCTGTCTTCTAAGGGGTGTTAGAGGGAACCCAGCTAGAGCAGACCAGGCGTGCTTAGTGAGTTGAATGTGCAGTCTACACGAATAGCCCCATACAGCTACTGAGCCTAAATAAAAATCACTCCGAGCTTGATCAAACCAATGAAGACTAATCAAAACTGGCACAGTGGTCAGCAACAAAAGGAAGAGTATATCTTCATTCCCATCCCATGTTTAATACTTGTTTTTCTATCTATTCTTTATATGTAAAAGTCTCACACATGTTTTTCTTTCCTGGAGTACTATAAAGTTTTCTTTCTCACAATAGAATGCCATCTGTACATGGGTGACAAATACTGGAAAGTCAGGAAGAAACCTACATTAGGAGTATATTTGTGTGCATGAGAGGGAAACCAAAACACCTTTTTAAAGTGGTCTATGAATATATGCACTATTAATTTAGGCTAAATAAATAGGATTTAAAGAGCTAGTTAATTAGATGGAATACTCTAAGTGTATGGTCACACTAGATAAGAGGAAAACTTAAAGGGAGCAAGGTTTGGTGCTGTAGTAAAGAACCCAGGTGTTGCTGTGGGTATGTTTCCTTTAGGTATCTTTTTGAGAGCCTCTTAAGGTGGCTGTTTAAATCTGTTTAAAGTTTGACAAAGAAACAGCCCTATAGTAGGGGGATTTTTGTTTCTTTGGTGTTTATTGGAATTGAGAAGTTCTTTTTATTTAGCCTTCTAATGTAATTTTCAAATATTGAACTGCTTGATTATATAAGTCATTGATCTGATCCATTAAATCAAGACTTTGTTTTTAATTTCTGGAATGTATTTTAACAGGAGGTGAAGTAGGACTTATGGAAATTAATAATGAACTTGTAGCTAGAGCTGCTATGTAGTTTTCTGTTAGGAAATTCAAATAACAATTCTTACTGCATAATGTGCCTGCTAAAGTGGGTTGGGCAACCACGGTGTGGAATATCTGGTGTTTTATTTGAATAAAAAATATATCTGAAGTAATTTCTGACTTAAAAGATTTCCTGTTTGTAGACAACTAAAACTTTTGATCCTTAACTTCTTGGGTGTTTATTTAAAAAGATAAATCTTTCTTAGCATTGTGTTAAACTTCATTTATACCTGTATAATGTTATTTGCAGCATTACTCAGAATGTGGAAGCCAAACTGATGCAGCAGGCTTCAAATCCAAATTTTTAAAAGAAACAGATGGCTGCTTATGTTTACTGCTGTGGCAAGCTAATAATAAAAAAACCTACAACATTCAAAACAGCATTATTTAAACAACTAAAATTAATAGTAGTTACTGAAGTCCAGACTAGCTTGTCACTATGTACAGAGCTTTTACAACCCATAGGTGGTATGTGGGGCAGTTCTTGCCACACAAATAATTGCTTTAGAAATGGTACTGACTGACGCTTTCAGGTTTCTGAAGACCCTCAAGAGGTAGTAACACTTGCCCACCAAAAGACATAAGAAATTCTGCATATTTTTTTGCTGTAGCTACTGCTTTTAGCTTGTGCATTGATTCCAACTTAGTGCTTCCCACCGTCCTAGTACAGACTTTTCCCCGACTAGACCTTGATATCTGTTAATATGAAGGTAACAGATTCTGACAAATAAAACATTTGAGTGAGTTGTTTCCAGGATAAAGTGTTTTTAATTTTGTGTTAATATGATGAGTAGAAACTGTTTTGGAACGTTTCAATAATAAACGTGTTCTCTGAGATGAAAAATAAACTGCTTTTAATATGAGGTGAAAAGCATACCCTACAGTTCCCAGTTACATAGTACTGCATAATGAAAAGAATTTGGGTACTTAAAGTAAAATGCATTAGTAAACCAGATTAATTTTTGACTGTATTGTGTCCCTATTACAAAAAAAAAAAATTAATAATGATATTGTCCCTGTAACTTACCTGGGAATGTGATTAATGTTCAGTGTTACCTGTTCTAGTGTGTTCTGGCAATATGAAAACCTGAATGTTTGACGAGAACACAGTTTCAAATTAAAGTAATAAATCAGAGTTACTGAAGTAAGGCCTGCAGTAAGGCCACACTCCTCAACGGGTGTTGAGAGAGCGAGTGGTATTTTTGTCCCACACGCATTTGGCAGCAAAAGCCTCTTTATCAGCTACTGTCTTTCCAGTCACGCTTGTGTTCACGTCTCTGCTACATGCTCTGCTGATTACCTCGGAAAAGGGCAATGCTGTAACTGTTCAACTGACCTTTCAGTTTATTTTCTCTTGTGTAATATGAAACATGAGCTAACACAGTCTTAGTCTGCCGATTTCAAGAAAGAAATCTGTCTCTCTACGCTTCTGCAGCTTTCTGCTCAAATGTGATGGAGCTTCTCTGTAGTTATGTTAATTCAAAAAGAACTCCATCAACTTGCTTTGGATATCGTTACAACAGAGAAGCAAATTATTGTAGCTAAGAGAGGGGTTTTAGTGTACAATTTATGCATAATTAAGACTACTTAACAGGGGTGTAGTGAGACAATTGTTGTTAAAATGAAGAAATCTTATACCTAAAGTGTTTGTCTGATAAATGCGCAGATGTGTAAAACAAGTATGCTTTCTGGTAAAGAAAAAACATAAAGAACTCCCATTATTTTGCAATTTGCTGTCTTGTTTAGACTCTTCCATCATGACAAAGAGTACTTTGGCGTGTACAGAATATACATAGCTGTGCTGTTCCAGAAATTGTAACGCAGCTTAGTATCATAAGGGTTTTGGGGGTGACTGATCTTTTTTTTTTTTTTTTTAAAAAAAAAGGTAATGTCACCTTTTGCTTGATCTCACAGGTCCCTTCCAACCATGAAGATTGTGATTCTGTAATAGAGGGTAAATTATAAAATGGCTTTCTTGTAGCAAGTGTTAATACTTATGTATACACTTATCTCTTCTCTCTTACTTGAATTGATGTCTCTAAGTAGTTTGCTAGGCTTCTGATGGAAAGAAATTGCCTCTTGCTCCTAAACACTAGTGATTTGTTACACTTAGCCTGTGAGGTGCATCCATGTGTTTCTAATAAACTGAATGGAATGATATATGAAGAGGTATATGTGGATATGAGAGCCTCTAAATATTATGGAGAAGGGTGTTCTTAGAAGTGGGATTGGTTTAGGCAAGTCAGTGGGACAATTACTACTAAATGATTGCATCAATTGATACATCTTGTAATTATTCCTGCGTTTGGTTCCAAATAGCACTGTGTATGTTTGTTCTGAAGCTGATAGCAAAAACATTAGAGCTGTCAAATGCTGGTGAAGCCAGCAAGTTATCCAAATGTTCAAAACAGGAGGGGCTTGCTTCTAGTCCCCTGTATTGTGCAGAAAGTACAGTGCCAGAACTGAAGTCAGCAAATAATCTTCTTGCTAAAACGCTACTGAAATGTAGTGATCTTTATTAGACTTCATAGCTTATAGGTCTTTATATTTCTGTTAGAAATAGCAACTGGTGGTAGGATGTCAAGAAAAACTCTGTAGTTTCCCTTTGTTTATGTCTTGTTATGCTCTTGTGTGCTGAAATTATTTTGAAAAAAAGCTGATGCTGAATCAGTAGCTTGTTCTGTATGAATTGCTTTCAACAGAACAAATGACTACTCATTCGTTATCTCCAAGAAAGGATTTCTTAAGTTAATGCATTTACTTTGAGACCCAAAATTGCATACTGAAATAACAGAACATCCAAAGAATTGGGAGCTTACATCTGTTTGTTCTCTGTGGAAAGTGCCCAGAAATCATAGCTAACTACTGAATCAAGGGTGTGGGTGCTATTGCATGTCTTTTTTTTTTAAACTGCTTCCACCTTCCAATGTAGCTTCCAATATTATAGATATATTCTAGTTGTAGAGAAGTTGTAAGGATGTCCAAATGATTGTATTTACTTGAAGGAGCTTTTTGGATGTAGCTGTGGAAAAAGTGACAATATTCATGCGATTCAGCAATAGCAGACACTGCTGAATCTCTTGCACTCACTGTTTTTTAAGTGGATTTTAAAGAAATCTCCTGGGAAGACCAGAAAAGCGTAGAGCAGGGCTGTCCTGTTTGAAATGAAAAAATGAAAAATTAGATGTTGGCATTCTTTATTTGCGCAATAGAGGAAAATTGGATGAGTTGCTTTGGAAATGTTTGCCTTTCTTGCTTGCTGTTACAAGTTCTCTTCTGGGTGTTCTTTTTAGTAACTAGTAGAAAAGCCCTTCCATAGGAATTGTAAAAGAAATGGTTTACTTGTTTAAGTTCCTTATTGAAGTAACTATATCCCCAAATTACTTGGGTAACAGTTAATTTTATTAAAATTATTAAGTACCTAAAAGGAACTTAAGATCATTGGACAATCTGCAGAATCCTTAGTTTTCAGCTGAAAATTTGTTAAATTGCCTCTGACTTGGGAGAGAGGCAAAGTGCTTGTGTAATGAATAATTTTAACAGAGCAACTGGAACCTCTGGGAAATCCAGGTTTAGCCACACAGACTGCTTAAGATCATGATTTAAAACCATGTAACACCTTTACTTTGAGCATGGGGGATAAAAAGCACAATTAAATGATAGTTTCTTTCTGGATAGTTTTCTTTCTGTAAACATCAGCCATTGCTGTCCTGTACTTCTAGAGCCTCTCTCAGAATTCTTCTAACATGTCAAAGGTTATGTGTATCCAGGTGTTGCTTAATCTATTTAAATGTATATTTAAGAGATTCCATGAGACAGGACTTCTCTATGCAGAAAGTACAAGTCAGTCATCTAGAACTATAAATCTGATGTAGGTTAAAATGCAGTTAAATCTGCTGTTTTGAAGTAGTTGTACCTACCTGAGATTTACTGTGCTTTAACTTTCTATTTTCCTGAAGTGCGATTACTTTGTGTAATACTCGCTTTTCATTTGACTATACATAGTAAAGGGAGGTAGAGAAAATAATGAAATAAAATCCAAGGCTTCTGTTCTGATACACTTTCACTAGTGATGAAGTTGAAGAAGCAACTGAAAAAGAGAATTTTCTGCTGCTGTATCATTCTGGTTCAATGTGGTGTGATGCATTTGATTTGTTCGGCTGCAGAAATTTGATTTGAGAAGAACTTGGTGCATCCTACTCTTGTCTTCGTTCAATCCATTCCCTTATAATTAGCCAGTCTGGGTCATTTTGAGGGAACTAACTATACAGTAAAAGAAAAGATGAGAATTAGGAATTCTGAA
This sequence comes from Scolopax mira, assembly GCA_004320125.1. Classification (NCBI taxonomy): domain Eukaryota; kingdom Metazoa; phylum Chordata; class Aves; order Charadriiformes; family Scolopacidae; genus Scolopax; species Scolopax mira. The sequence continues at coordinate 89,773 of BJBW01010809.1, forward strand.
CTGGCTTTGGTGTCTGTGAAAGTGTTTGTAACTTATCTTCAGAGTGATAGCAGCAATATTAGATAAAGTAATTTGTGAACAGCCCCATTCTTTTTATTTTTAAATATTCAGAGGTGTTGCATCTACACTTTCCATTTCTATTTTCATCCTTTCATTTCCTTTTTGTCTTCTATGCAGTGGTACAGGTCACAGCAGGAATAGAAATGGGTATTATTAGTGCTGATTGTTTTGAGATTGTCTCGCTTCATATTCCCACATGTTCATCCTTTGACTACCTTAAAAGAAATTAATTCTACTCTGGCTTTCCAGGAAAGCCAAACAAGAGTACAGCACAGTCTTTATCGAAGACCTTCCAGCTGGTGCTGTGTGAGATGGCACCTACCAATTCTGGGATCTGCACACGGTGGTTAAAGATGCCTGTTTGATGGAGATCAAAGAGCTAGTGTCCCTCTCCAGTGAGCCTGGACCATGTGGCTCTGTGTAGATGTATTGGAGGCAGGAATACCTATTTTATAGACAGGCTCTATGAGATGCCACAGCATGTTACTTGTTGAGTTTGACTCGTTACCCTGATGATTGTGGCAGACCATGGGAGAGTCTGTTTTTATAACATAGTTTTCTGAGCTTATTTTCCTGCTGCAGATGAATATTTTTGACTAGATGCCCAGAGGTAAGAGCTGCTTAAGTACAGAAGCTTATGACCTAAGTGCTAATACCACATCTTCAAACAGAGTTCCTCTTCTTCCATAGCTATCAAGTCTTTTTACAGAAGTGCTTACTGCTTGTGTTCAATGAAGGCCACTTAGATGATACCCATTGCTGCCAGCTGGTATCAGCATTGCAAGATTTTTGGACGTTATTCTCTAAAGAGTGGGCTGCCTGTGGTATCAGGAGAACTGCAGCTCCTGAGCCTTTCTTGATGTATAATTCAAACCCAGTGTTTAATCTGTTCTTCTATTCCTGCAGTATACTTTCAGTACTAAATTCAGCAATATTCAGTTCCTTATTTGCTAAATCTCAAAATTATGGTTTTATTTAAATAATACTTTGGTGTTGAAAAATAAACCTTTAAAAATTGTGACAGTTTATTCCTTGTCCTATTGAGAAGTAATCTGTAAATAATATGTTGGTGAAAGTGTGATGCATCTATACTGGTGATCTGATTATTTTTTTTTTTTCCTTAGAGTTCTTTAACCCTTTTGATCCTCCATAGGAGGAATCTATACCAAAACAGGGAATGTTTTGATGGCCTGTCCATATCAGCAGTTCAATGAGTTTCATACTACCCAACTTTTTGCCCTACCACTGGCCCCAGTCTTCCTGCACTATGACAATGAGCCTCATTCAACAGCTCTGAAGGCAGCATGGAATCTCAATATCATTCCAGAGGTGGTTTGAGGTCTTGTTTACAAGATGTACGAATGTTTTAAAATCAACCCCCCCAAACTAAAAATGCCCAGAGAAATCTGTAGAGCACTGTTCTTTACCTCATAGTACTGTGACTGGAAAACTGTGGGAGAATTTCAGGTCAGTGTAATTCTGGAGCAGAATATGGTAGTATGAAAGTAATAAGTGTGGGGGGACTTGGAGCAGTTTTGAAAATGGAGCTCAGAAATCTGAGTGCTGTTATGAATAGCATTGTTCATGTTATATCAGTGCTGGTTCAGGACATGATTTGATGATCCCTTTGCTTTCTTATTCCCTGTTTACTGTAATGGTGATACAGCTGCTTCTGTGGAAGGTTGAAAATAAAAGGCAGCATTCCCCTTAGAGGCTTCAGGATTAAGCTGATAAATAGGATAAGTGGTATCTCAAAATCTAAGCCAGTTTTTCTTAAGATTTGTTGTTTAAATGTGGAGGAAGGGGGGGGGGGAACCCCATTTTCCCCTTTTTGCTTTTGTCTTTTAGTCTTTCCAACACCTTAACTGTAAGAGATATAAAGAAATGTAACAAACTTCAGTAGCTGTGTGATTTTCTTTTGGACTGTAGCTTTATTTTTAACACAGACAGCACATAAAATGTTTATATTTATTGGAAAAAGGGAGGACTTGGATATGGAATACCTTACTGGGTGTTTTCTTTCATTCACTTTTCCCTTTGGTATTTGCAGAATTGGACTTCCCATATGGACACCAGATACTGTTAACAAAGTATTTTCTATTTGCTTTCATGTTTTGAATAAATTAGCATTAATACTGGGACAATATTGTAGAAATAAATTATGACATGAAAGCTGTGTGGACAAAAAGAACCTATAAGATGAATTGCAGTTAAAATCAGCATCATAAGCAGAAGAGAGACCAATATGATTAATTTCAGTGTTGATACTAGAGGTCTTAAAATAAGCTGATTGACTGTTCTATAAACTGCAATAACCATAACTTTATAAAAAGGTATGAGAATGGGCATAAAAATGCCCAGAAGTTTTGCAGTCATCCTGGGGTTCAGCACCAAACTGATTAAATGAGTGTATCTGGTATACTGCAAAGGCCTTTTTGGTTATACCACTTTCTATTTCGGTTACTGTGACGCTTAAGACTAAAGCTTCTGTGCTTAAATCCAAAGGTTTAAAATACTAGAATACCCTTTTGTTATTTGACAAGGTGGTCAAGAAGGAGTTAGTACTTCTGGCTGTTTGGAAGAATAAAGATGTGAAGGCTTTATGTAGAGCCCTAATTCAGTGCTCTGACTTGCCATCAGACTTCTTTCATAGTCTGCCAAAGCCTTATTTCACCAAGGCTTTGTGGGGGTAGGGGAGGCTTAACTTTTACTCTTATGGCCCATATTGAGGCTACTAATTTTAACATATGATTAAGACTTTTAATATGATCAATAGCTGAATTAAGTCAGGGGTGATAAGAACTGCAGTATCAGGAGGGGTTTATACAGCATGGTCACCAAATAGAGCATTGTTTCTTTGGTAAGAACTGTATAGCCTTAAATTGCACTGAAAGATTCCAGGCCATCTTTTTCTCTGCTAACTGTATTCTTCTACTGTGTAAGTTTTAGGTCCCTGGGTATCTGTAAAAGAAAATATTTAAGAGTGATTTAAAAATAAATTATGAGAAATGGGTGCTCACCTGAAATGTAAACTCTTGAAGTGGTTACTGAGTTGATATTGTCTTTGTTGCCTTACTATGAAGCTTCCTTTGCTTTCGATACTTGCTTTCCAGATAGACATTATACTAATTCATGTTTGATGTTTTAATCCTGCTTCTATAGAAAGTCAGCCAATTCCTACACTTCTATTGTAAGGGTTTAAACAAAGCCGCGTATAAAGCGTGGGATTTAAAGCAATGCTGTGTTACAAATTATGAATGTGACAATAGGAAGAGACTGTGTCCCTCTTTCAAATGATGTGTACAATTACCAGTATTTCACAGTAGAAATATTAAAGGAGGCTTAAAATCTGGTGTAAAAGTACTATTCTGTTATCAAATGTCTTGTTTCAAGCTGGGTATATGCGTGTTGAGGAAATGCCAAGACTGCAGTCTGTTTCCAGTAAATGAAGGAACACTCAACTTTGGTATTTTAGTTTTAAAACAGATTGGTCTGTTAATAGAGATGAGATGAATGCATATGGGATTTGAACTGACAAGCTTGCTTTTCCATAACAACTCCAGGAACAAGGAATACATCAGAAGCTGCCCTCTTCTGCTGTCTGCACTTGCCATGTGTGTGGTGATGTACCTGGAGGTAGTAAGGTACTTGATGTACAACTTTGTACAGGTTCTCCAGACCTTCTGTACCTGAAATTTTGTGGATCCAGTCGTTGCTCTACCTAAATTTTTTTTTTTTGTCCCTGAGGCAATGGTTGTACTTTTCAAGACATACCTAGTTTTTCCCTTGTAATCATCTTCAGTGTCAACTGTAATGTAAGGAAACAGGAAAATATTGAAAGACTTTGCAGTCACTCATTGTTGTGAAGACTTGAAAAGTACGAAGGCAGAAGTCAGCCTTTTGTCCTGACTTGTAGCTCTGGATGCTGTTGTTGATTATTCACATGTCCAAAATTTTGTAAGATTGTCTAAGCTTTGAAGCGTGACCTGTGTGTGTGTCCAGACTGACTCTATATATTATATGAGTATATATGTAACTGAACATCACATAACTTTCAGTGTTAAGAGGGGACCATAAAATGAAGTTTTCATTAATCTACTGTCTCTTTAACTTCTCCTCTTTTAACGCTTGTATGCAACTAATGAACAGTAGAAGTCTTTGGAACTGGTTGAACAAAAAACTTTCTGTCACTTCTGCCTGTGATCTTGGCTTCCAGTTTGAAAGCTAAATATGTTTAACAAGCTTCAGTAAAATAGAAATGAAAGCCAAAATGTCTGTGAAAGCAAAACCTAAAGTTTCCTAAATCTGCATCATGAGCATGCACTTATTGAATCCTTTCCTTTAAAGCAGCAACAAGATATAAAACTATGCTTCTGCTGTTTCATAAGACAAATAATGACCAGATAACCTTTTTCTGTGTCCAGATGTGATTTTTAGAACAGTTCACAGCACAAGTAATTGCTGCATTTCAGAAGCTAGTGGGTTTCTTGTGAACTTTCAGCAAACTACAACTCTATATTTGGTAATTTCAGTAGGTGGTTAAATAAAAATAAAATGGTTTCTAGAATATAATTTTAAAACAATTAAGTAGAGCACTAGTTTCAATAATCATGATTTCTGCAATGATGATGCAGCATTAATACCTGATTTTACTTTATCAGAAGCAGCATGTTTGTGTACAAATTGATGGAGCATTTGTACTCTGTGTACATGATGTTGTATTACTTGTTCAAAATCTGTCCTATATAAAAAAACTATTATTGTAATCATGTTTTACATCTTTGACTAACAACTTTTCTATCTACTTCCTTGGTCCCTGTCCTCCAAAAGAAATTGTTTTCAATGAGCATTGAATCTTGCTCACCACTGTTGCAAAGCGAGCAGAGAGTAGCTGTTTTTTACAGTAATACTCACGATCATTTAACATATTAAGTGTCTGGTTTTGTTTACTTAAACTTTGAATTTACTAAAAGACAAAATTGAAATGGTAGATGTGTTCTTAGTGCTTCTGTAACAAGAATCCAGAGCTTATAGTGATTTTCCACAAAGATATAAATTGTATGATTGCTTTCTGAAAGTCCGTCGTCTTCCCTTCTACCCCATAAATCCACTCTCAAATCCTGAATTTGTTTGCTGCTTAATTCTTTGGAATGAGATGAATGGTTTTGATTCTTCTTTGCTATGGAGGACTCATAGAGAAGAAGCAGTCAGCGTGAGTGTTCCTTCTAGGTTATATGAAGCTTATCATAGACTTTCTTTTCTGCACAGAGATTTCAGTCCTTCTCAGTGACCTGCTGTTCTTCTCTGCTAATAGATGTATCATCCCCTTCCTGTCCAGCTCTCAAAGATTTCTATGACTGACTTTTGTTTAAAGATGAAGTTTACCACTTCTCCTACTTCTTCCTGAATGTGGGAAATACCACATCCAGGCAAAGGTTGTCTTAAAGCTGTGAAAATGTTTGTACCAAGTATGTGGGGGGGGAATACTAATTTTAAGTAGATAACCTATTCCAATACGCCTTCTGTATTTTAAGTGTGTCAAATTCATTGTTTCAGTTAGATCTTTTCTAAACTTAAAATGGTTACCCATAGCATATACAAAAGGGTTCCTGCTTCAGCTGCAGTGGAACTAGTTAAAAATAATACATGTGACAGGCAGCAATTTTGAAACAGCTTATGTATAGCTGAGAAATTAAAATTTGCAGATAGCACTGTGTTCTTGTATAATATAACTGATATAATTTCAAGGAAGGCTTAAAACTTTAAAAATAGCTATACAAATCAAAAAACTTTCTTTTTCAAAGAGAACCCTTCTATAATGGAGTGATTTTTGTCCTATGTTGAACTTTTGAGGCTGTTTGTGACTTGCTCTGTGTTTCTGTATTTAAACTTTTTTTTAATATATATCTTTCTGTGATTGCAGTTGGTTAAAGCTTAAGTCAGTTAACTGGGTTTGTGCATGTATATAATACTTACAATTAGAAATCAGACAAAATATTCTCCCTCAAGCACTATAAATTAAATTGATTATCAGAGCAGTAGTAGTTAGTAATGTACTTCTGAGGATTATACCCATGAGCAAATTTTAAAGAAATGTTGCAGGTGAATAGGCAAAAAGTTTTAAATGTCTTTGCAATAGTGGTTCCTGAGGCATTTTTCAAATTTTTTTGTCCTTAAAGGTTAGCATCAGTCTTCAGAATAAAAACTTGCTGGGAGATTAAGCTTGAAAGTAGTCATAGTGCTCTAAATGAATAGTACTCTAAATTAATATAAGTAATGTTTTACCTTAACCAGTAAATAGACGTTTTAATCCTATACTTTGAACTGATTAAAGGTCAAGTCTAAAAGACCAAACCAAAACAAACCAACCCTAAAAAACCAACCAAACAAAAGACAAAACCAAAACTTTAAAACAAATTGGAGGAGTGTCCTGACACTGCAGACAGGCTGCCTCTCTTCTTTTTAGTTATTTATTTTTTTAAACCAAAAAGTTATCATCCCATGCTGTTTTGGTTCTTTACTGTTTATATTTCCTTTTTCAAAATACCGTAAGTATACTAAGAGAAGTTGTTCTTGCTGGGATTCTTACTAGTTTTTAGACATTTCAGAAGATTCCTTTCATTTATGGAGCACAGAAACACATTTCTAGTTTACATTGGGGATGTCTTATTTAAAGCAAAAAAAACCTGTGCAGGTAACACTTATAGAATTCTCAACTGAAGCTTTCAGCTGTGCTTCTTCACATAGTAGCTCACTTTTAGACAGTCAAGCTTGACTCTTATTTGTATTGTACACCTGAGCTGTGTTTCTTGAATTGATGGGAGCTTTGTGGAGAAAAACCTAGCAAAATATGGGAAAAAACCCCTCCAAGCTGTTGCTACTAAATCTTTAAATTAGAGAGTTGGGCCATTCCATGTCCTACTGGGGTAGGGAGTGTACAGACCAAATAATTACTTCTATGAAGTGGTAATTTTGTTCATTGCAGTATCAGGGGACTGCAAGGTCTTGCTGTTGGCCTCTGTAGAGAGACTCTCTAAGGAGCTGCTTTCTGCAAGTGCCAGGGTACTTTTTCTGTACTTAGTATATGCTGTACTGCAAACTTTTCAGCATCTTGAGGTTGTCTATTAAAATGGGCTGGGAGAGATGTAGCAGAGCTATACAATTCTCCCCAGGAGGTCTGTGTCCAATATTAATAAGGTGGAGGAAGAAGAGCTGGGCTGTTAAGAGTGTGAAGTTCTCCTGTTGTGTGGTAATACTAGGACTTTTTTGACTGCCAATCAGGAGTTGTAGTTTTAGACTTAAAGTGCAAACTGTTCCCATAAACTAGAGAAATACAGATAAATGTGAAGATTGCAACTTTGCACTTTAACAACCATGGAAAAATTGTATGGTTTGTATTTGATATTTTGTTCTGTTCCTGTAGAGAAGAGTGAATCTTATATTTTAGTCTTAGGACACAGTGTGATGGTGTCTCTCAATGTGATTTTTTTTTTAATGTCTTACACTTGTTCATGTAAGAAAGGCACTTACTAAACTTTCTAAAAAAATCTTATCTGTTTTCATTGGAAGGTATTCTCTGTTTTATAACCGCTTGAAGAACATTGAGGAAAATGAAGGCGGCCTTGATAAATTTTCAAAAAGTTACAAAATCTTTGGAGTTAACCAGTTGCTGGATGGTGGAATATATTGCAAAGAGTGGGCACCAGGAGCAGAAGCAGTGTTTCTTGCAGGTGACTTCAGTAAGTATTTTTAGGAATATTTTTTTCCTCTCCTGTATTGTGTTTTACATCAATTCTTTTTCTTCTTAAAGACAATTTTGTAGCAATGATGAAGTTATGGTAGTAAAAATGTAGGTACTGGCTGGTGTAGTGGCATTTCATAGCAAACTAATAATCTTCTATTCTACATTGCAATAGCCTAAGAACATAGATGTTTCTATTGTATGGTCAGTATAATGTATATTTATTCTTTTTAATACCCATAAGTCAATGACTTCTCTATAGAATCTGGCCTGATCCCACTGTAGCTTTAGGCTAAATGTGTCTAAACTACCTGAGGTTCTTCCTAAAGCTCTATACTTAAGCTTCTATAAAGCTATATGCACAGAAGAAGAATTAACAGTGGAATAATTTGCTCTGTCTTTGATCTAACAGCAGTGTTGTCCAAGGACCAAGGTCCTCCAAAATGCCCACTAATCATGAGAGTGTAGACAGAAGTCCTGCTGGAAAACAGTAACCTAAAATCAAACTAACCTACTTTTTCATGAGTAGGTGCCCTTCTGTTTTTGAAGGGAGGGGAGGGATGTTAGCAGAACAGGAAAGTGGGAGGATTATAGTGAGGAATTGCATTACTTACTGTGAGAACTGGCAAGATGTTGATTCACTTAAAACTTGAAACAAACTTGCTCCTCGTTCAGAAGGCAAATTCTTAAGTGGAGGTCAGATGCATTTTTGCTCTTAAATCCTATAATATTAATTCCATTCTCTCCTTTTTGTTTGGGGGTTTTTGTTCTGTTTTTCCCTTTCACCTCGCTGTCCCTTTTCAGGGTTAGATATTGGCCCATCAAAACACTAGGAATTCTGTTACTGTCTCTTATTGAATTGGGACCTGATCTGTGAAATGCTTTTATTCATTTAACTTCATTTCAGAATTATTTGGTGTTATTTATCCAACTTTTGTTTATCACCAGATAAATACTTCTGGTGAATGTTCAGCATGTGTATTTATTACAGAAAAATTGTATGAATTGCCAATTTGAGGCAGTTAACTTTTTGTTTAATCAGAAGTCAAAGGCTGATTCTTTTTTTCTTCCTTGTCTCTGTTTGAGAAAACTATTTTAAAAAAAAAAAAAACAAACAAACCCACAACCCTGTATTTGAGGAAGGAGGGTATGAACTTGTATGTGCTTATATAACTAAAAAATATGACTTAAAATAGCTAATAGCATACATATCTGGTGGTGCTTTCTAAAGTACTACAGCTAAGCTTCTGTAAAAATGTTCACAGTAATAAAGAAATAAATGGACTACCCTTCAGTGTTTTCCAGATCCTTTAAGTTTTTTCAGTGGTTTGTAGCAAACAGTACCGTTTTGCCATAGTCCCAAGATCAATACACAAAGTGTTTAAATATTCATGTTGTGCATCAGGTTCCAAACAGAGTCATAAAAAGCATCTATTTTAATTATCAACAATTTGTATTTTTGTCTTTAAGAAGTCGATGGGAGGCTCTGTGTCTGCTATTCACTGTGATAATTTGAGTCTATAGATAATTACTTTTTAGAAAAAAATTTTGTTTAAAATGCGGAAGAGAAACAGAAAAGTTAGTGCAACAGTGTTCAACCATGCTCCTGTTTTGTAGGGTTAACCTAGGGAATGGTAGAGGAGCTTGTTTGGATTTTTTTTGGAATAGATATTGATAAAATAGGTTAATGCAGTACTCGAATTTTAATATGGGAATTAAGTGTTGTCCTTTTGATTCAAAGGAATAATGAGTTACAGGTATACTACACCTACTGCATTATAGTGATGCCAGCTATCAGTACTGATGGCAAGACAGCTAATTGAGGATACCTTAATAGGTCAACTTGATAAGTAGAAACACACAGAAAATTTTTGTTGTCCCCGCCTGTGCTCCCTGCAATCCCCGCCCCCATTGCTCAAGTTTGTGATGAATATAATAGTCTTTAAGTTAAATTATTCAACACTGTTGTGAAACTAGAATGCATTTGTTTTAAATACTTATTTTAACAGCCATTAAAAAAAAAGACAACTACTCTTTTAGAAAAGAGAACGTAATTTGTAAATTGGCTTGGCTGGGGAGACAGACATACTACAATACAGTAGCTACAAACTGCAATGGTTTTCTAAACTCTACTTGATTTTAAAGTATTTAATACATAATATGAAGCAAAAACTTATTAATAATATCTTAAAGTACTTGTATCTAGATGGTAATGAAATGTGGCAGTAAGAAGTCAAAAGACTAAAAAAAAATAAAAATGTGGAAAACCTGCATTTGTCCCAAATGTCATATTCATCAATCATAGTAAAGTATTCATTCCCAAAGGGAAAGGTAATGTACCCTGAAAGCCTAGAGGAATGGAAGACTGTCATTCAATTCAGATGAGCTTTAATAGTATTCTAATAAAAAATTGGGTTACAAAACCCTAAGCTTTAGATTCAGGTTACTACAGATAAGTTTAATTAAAACTGAATCCCTTTAACCTTTCTTTAAGACTTCCAAGCAGGTTAAAATCTCAATCTAAATTTATGATTATATTGTATTTAATTTGAAGATCAGGGTGGTTGATAATACATTTTTCTAAAAAATAAAACTCAACTTTTTACAAAGAATTGTAATTGAACCACTTGAGGGGGAAGGTGGAAGTATACAAAGAAAAAACATGGAACTTAAATGACAGCAGCTCTTTCAGTTTTAAACAAAAATGTCATGTAATATAAAACCAATCAATTCATGCTTCCTTTTCAATTTTTGTGTAGGTAGATGGATAGCAGTGTTTTCTCATACTGTTTTATTATATATAGTACTGTCTCAGTCTTTTAGATATTTGATGGAAAGACACAAGAAATGACAAAATATTAACTAAACTGGTAAGTTTTTGATCCTCAAAAACTAGTAAAAATTAAAATGGCAGGTGCAGACTGTGATCTGAACTTCTTTCATAATTCATACTTAAGCTGATATTCATGTTTATCTTAAACACAGGTCATAATAAATTATTTGTTATTATATAATATGAAGAATCAGTTCCGCAATTTTAAAGTTTTGTGAATGACTCATGCTTTATAGAGACAATAAAAGCTTTGCTTTTAAGGTATTTTTGGTGTTAATTTGGTATATATTGGTATATATTTCTGGTATAATTTGGCCCAAATTATGGTATTTTTGTACCACCTCCTGAGACACCTGTAATAAATGGGATAGCTCCTATTAATAGAATAATTCTTAGTATCACTGCATATTCTGGAAGAAAGGTAGAATCTAGTAATAACACACAAATCTGTATTTGGATTGGAGAATGAAAAACAGAAACATAAGAAAATCCCAGAATTTTCAGAGTTCTTTATTTCTCTTTTAAAACTTAATAATTGGAGAGAATTTTTGGGTTTGTATCTGTTGTTCTGGGATAATGATTTACTCTTTCTGAAATGTATTAAATGAACATACAAAACCATTAATTTTTGTCAATTAACACTTTTAGCTTCTCAATAAATCAAGTGTATGAGACAGTAAGATGAATCTCTATTTGAGGCAAAAATCAACATTATAGCTACCTTAAACTCTGTGATAACTGAATATTTTAGTTGCCTGCTGTGTTGCTGGGGAACTTGATGACTACTAGTGATTTATTGCTCCTTTACAATGAGGTATTTCAAAATAAGTCACTGTACTGCCAAAGTTTGAGGATAACCCATGGAATTTGGAATTAGACACTCAAATTTGTATTTGGCCATGCAAAGGCTTAACAGGTTATCTGTAAGCAATATTTTACTTAAAAAAGTTATTTGCTTTAAGAACCTTGCAAGAAAAAGGATGTATATATTAATTTGTAAGTCAGTATTTGATATAATATGTTGCCATATTTGTGATTTCTGTTCTTCCCTATTTTCTTTGCCTTCCCTTCTTTCCCTCCCAGCTGACATTGGATCTAAAATGTTGATTGCTCTGGAGTGTCTGTTTTGGCTTGTTTCCTTTTTCTTGCTCTAGTGGGGAAGGCCTTCTGCTGGGGCTGGAGGGTGGAGGGAGGGTGGGATGGTAAGTTTTGGGGGGAGGCTTATTTATTATTTAAACTCTGGCAGGCATCCTTCATAGTGAAGAAAGGGGAACGTAAGCCACCAGCCTCCTTTTGGATAACTGACAGATGACGAAACTTAGAATGGTTTTTATTTTTTTTCTCTAGGCTTGACTCAACCTTTTACCTAGATGGAGCCTAAATACTACTATATGATACTGAACTGCTTACTACTTTCTTCAAAGCTTTTCGTAGAGAAATACCTAGATTAACCTTGATGTTGTCTTGAGTGATATGATCTAGCTCTGGGCAATCCTGCTTCGGTGGGAGAGTTGGACTAAATCTCTACGGTCCCTTCCAACTCTAAAAATTCAGGGAAATTCAGTGAATTTCTTGAGTGAAGTCAAACAGTGCTATACTTATGTGTCTGTAGACAGCTGAAGGCAGTAGACTGAAGTGTAAGCTGTTATTAATATCCAGGGAGACATCCTATCTGAGAAGTAATGACATTTGTTTTTATGTCAGCGTTTGAGCTGTTTAATCACTTTTTAAGCAGATTATGTTAATGACCTTGCTATTGAGCTGTTGGAAATTGGGCAATGTAGAAAGAATAGAACCAAATTGGCCATTACATAAAGCAGTTCAGTGTCCTTAAAGAATCTCTCCATTTATGTTCTGATTTCATATTCCAAGTAAACGGTATAAAAGCAACTTTTGGGATAGTGAGATTTTCACTGAATTTTACTGAATTTTTAGAGTTGTAAGGGACTGTGGAGATCATCTAGTCCAACTCCCCTGCCGAAGCAGGATTGCCCAGAGCTACAGCATGTCACTCAGGACTGCATCCAGGTGGGTCTTGAA
>BJBW01010810.1:0-36541 GCA_004320125.1 Scolopax mira
ACCCCCTGCCCTGGGCAGGGACACCTCCCACCACACCAGGTTGCTCCAAGCCCCCTCCAGGGATGGGGCAGCCACAGCTTCTCTGGGCAACCTGGGCCAGGCTCTCACCACCCTCACACCAAAAAAGTTCTTCCCAATATGTCGTCTCAGTCTCCCCTCTTTCAGTGTCAAACTCTTACCCCTCATCCCATGGCTCCCCTCCCTGATCAAAAGTCCCTCCCCATCTCTCCTGGAGCCCCTTTAGGAACTGGAAGGGGGTCCAAGATTTCCCTGGAGCCTTCTCTTCTCCAGATTGAAACCCCCCAACTCTCTCAGCCTGTCCTCACGACAGAGGGGCTCCAGCTCTCCCAACATCTCTGAGGCCTCCTCTGGCCTTATTCCAACAGGTCCATGTTTCTTCCTGTGCTGAGGACTCCAGAGCTGGAAGCAGTGCTCCAAGTGGGGTCTCACCAGAGTGGAGCAGAGGGGCACAATCACCTCCCTGGACCTGCTGGCCACACTTCTTTAGATGTAGCCCAGGATGTGGTTGACTTTCTGGGCTGACAGTGTACATTGCACTGTAGCAGGTGCCTTGGACTACTGATACCACACAGTGTTTCTTTGTGGATCGAAGCACCGTCCTGCAGAACCAGCTTCCCATTCTCTAAAAAACAGGGAACTTCACAGCACTAACTCCAAAGGAAAGGGCTCCTAGAGCCAAGCCTTACAACCCCATAAACCTGATGCATGCTCAAGTCTTGTATGCCTATCAGCATTGTTGGCTACACTATTTTCACACCAAATTCCAAGTGGCTGGGAAGTTCCACTCTGTTGGTGTTAAACACCTCTATTTCTATTCAGTGATAAACACAAGGAGGATGTGAACTAGGAAAAGGTTTATTGGAAGAAACAGTAAGCCCAGTCTTCCTTGAGCTGATGCTGTTTTCCATAATTTTGGCTCTCAGCTCTTGACAAACTGACACGTCTTCATGTAAGGGAGAATCAAGCTCATAAAGTCTGGTTGCAGCATGTATTGATTTTAATGATCCATGTTTTTTAAATTACTGCAGATAATGTGCTACAAAGAGACCATCTTGCTACAGCCATAATTGTAGTTGTCTAATTTTTCCCCAGCGAATCTTCAGTGTAAAGTCCAGTTATTTTTATTCATGGTGTACATGGCATCAGAGTGTGCCAAGTGACTGACTGAGTGTTCTGGCCGCTTCCTCACACCTATTTATTGTAATTATATGTCCAACTTCCCACCCAACACAACGCTGCAAACATGTAAATACAATGGAACATGATTTAAAACTATTTCGAGCATCCCACTCCCAACTCCTCACAGCCACCTCCAGCTGGAGAACGAGCTCCGCTTCCACGCATGCATCCTCCAAGGACAGCTGAATCACGGAGCTCAGCATCACCCAGAGAACAGGAGAGCAACAAAATCTGGTTGTAATAACTAAAAAACCTTTAACCATTCATGGGCAACAGTAAAAATCAACATTAAATTCATGGGCAGGAGCACTTCCAGAGAAGTGCAGTACTTCTTGGTGAACGGCTCAAATAAATCTGCATGGCTGAATTGTTCTGACTCCACGAAATTCATTGTACTGTGTATGACTTTTCTACTTCAGTGAGAAAGAACAGCAATCAGGAATGAAGCAAACTGTCACTCAGAATTCCAGCTCCAATCAACCATCAGGGATCAGGAAATTAAAATTTTCAAAGGGGCCTGGATTTTTGAGGCATAAGACCCAAAGCATTGAATCAGAAGGCAGGGCTTTTCCTGCACAGACCTTTAGTTAGTGCACAACAGCAGTGTGCACAGACATGCGCATACAAACCAGTCCTTGCTCGTGCAAGGAGCGTGGAAATGCAGCTCTGTGTGATCCCAGCAGATTCCAGCTTTTCCTGCACCAAATTCGTTGGAAATTTGCATGAGGGAAGTTCTATCAGCCTCATTTCACTAACGTTCTGCGATGGTGAGAAGCCAGAGAAAAACTACTTCTAAAAGTCCCCCTTGCTGGACCTTGCACTATTCCACAAGAAATCCTTCCACAACTAGCTCAATGTTGCAGATCTTTATTGGAAAAATAAATATCCACTGGGATAGCAGAGGAAATGCTGACAGACATGTGCTGCTCAGCCACACGTGCCCACATCCCAGAAATCAGCAGTGGTATTGCTCCTCCACTTGGCATTAATACAACACCCTCCTTAGGGCGTAACACTCTGTGCTGAACTTTGGCTTCCATCCCTTTAGGAACTGGATCTCTGCCTTGTAAACCAGCATGGCCCAGCCACAGATGCTGTGTTAGAAAAGAAGGATCTTCAAAATCAGCCTAGGTGGGAGAGGGACCTCTAATCCACCTTGCAAATTCCCTGACACAGCATGTACAGGTCCCCAGCAAAACCAGGACTCCACCAGTTAAGTTTTTGCTTTTGGGGAACGATTAAAAAAAATTTTTTTTTTCTGTCTTAGCCTCTACTGTTTGGATTTCCTTTGTTAGGCCAATGCTTGTTTAGATGTTCTGTAGAATCTGTAGAGCATCTACTGGCCACTATGGAGGGGCTGAATTCCTGTCAGCATAGGACAGCTGCTGAAGATGCAAGGATTCCCCACATGAGGACAAAGCAGAGCAAAACGTGCTTGGTCCTCTCAGGGAGTTGATGGGATGGAGAGAACAGAAGGACCCATAATCTTTCTGTCTTTCTGTCTTTCATTGTGCAGTGCAGATGTGTTAAAATTAAACTGCTTCTTCAGTTATAGCTGTCTGGCATCTAAGAGACCCCACTGAGAGCTCTGCAGTCACTTCTGGGGCCATAAAGACAATTGTGTCTCCAGCAAATACCTGCTCAATGCCCAGACCATCCCTGAGTTCCACGGTGTGCGTCATTTCTGGATATGGACCTCCAGACCTTCTACATCCCACAGAGAGGCGTGATTGTACCCTCAACTCTGTTATAGGAAAAATGAACCCAAATGTATGTTCTTAAGGGACAGTTGCAACAGGAGCTAGGCTGTGGTACCCACAAATCCTACTGAGAAATGTAAACTCAAAAAAGAATAGATTTCCCAAAAGATAACTTGGCCAATACTACCAACCAACTCAAACCAAGCTGGTTGTGGAGGCTAAGCAGTGGCCCATCCTGTCATGCTGGGTGAGAAGGCAGGTTCCTTCTACCTCCCCATGGCTGCCAAGACACATAAATCAAAGCAAGAACTCAACTTCAGTTGCTGATCCCAGCTTTGGGTTTCACAGGGCACAGCTGGGAAGGAGTGTGTCCTAGCTATCCCATTCTCACCTCTTTTCCCCTCTTACCAGAACTGGATGTCCTCGGTTTGGCTTCATCAGGAACATGAAAATTAACAGGACTCATCTTGAAAGGCAATTGATTTTACTGCAGGTAAGCACACCACTACCTCCTTCATATTAATACTAACCAGATGGCCAACTGTCTGTAGACTGTTGTTAAAAAACCCAGGCTGAAATAATCAGAGAATCGCTAGGACAGACACAGAAAACTGATATAGAACTGGAAATGTGCCACAAAAAAGCCCAACTAGGGCAAAACTTGGAGCTGTGCACAGGATTGTCTCCAGCTCTGGGCAGAGACCTCCTGCAATCAAGCAGGTGGGTTAGCAACGGCAGATGAATGGTTTGCACTAAAAGCATGAGACCTCCACCATGATAACATCTGGAGCTTGGCTTTTCCAAACACCATTTCTGCACGTGCAAACCACATGCACATGAAAAACTCACCTTCAAAGAGAGGACTCCCAAAGGCTGGCCTGTCCCAATGGGCTGGCATCGGTACGAACTGGAAAAGAGCAATGGGACAGACCTTCTCTTTCCAATGGTGAGGAGACACATTAAAAATGCTTCAAGTAGGAAGAAGTTATTAATACTGCAAGGTTTGATTTGGGAATGTGCACAAAGTCTCCATCCCTAGTCTGTCAAGGTAAAGAGGATCCAGGCTTTGGATGCAGAGGGAAACTCCACAGATCTGGTGGTGTAGCTACACAGCAGGGACAGCAGAATTAGCGTTGATTCTGTTGTTTTTTTTTTTTACCAATAGTCTTTGGCAAAATCAGTAGGTGTAAAGCATTGCCAGTAGCCCAAAGCAGACATGGCTCGATTCTACCACACTTTACCCCAAACAAGACATGATACAGGCAAGATGGGACTGCATGCTCCTCAGCTTTAGACTAATTCCACCTAGAAACTAGGTTTGGATTTATTACATGTAACAACTACATCCTCCTCGGCACCAACATGCATTTCAACATTTACTCCAGGAACTCTCTATCTTTTTGTTACCTCCATAAACAAATAAAAAATATAATTTTAGTATTTCCTTTTTCACCTCTCTGGAGCTCTGAGTCCTAGAGTTTATCTTGGAGGAAAAAAAAGGAGAAGGAAAAAAAGTATTCCCTTTTATTGCTCTGAACCTTAAAATTGCAATTCCTCTCAAGTGTCCGTGTTAAGTGATATTCCTGATCTAGCTCCTCTGGCTTGTATGTTCTATGTACTTTTATAATTTCTGTTATTTTATTCACCTCCTTCTTAAACTTACCATCTGCCATCATAGAAGAGCTTTTCAGGGCCATGATAATTTCTATTTCTATTCTTTGAGCCTCTTTTTTTAAAATTCTTTCTCCTTCTTGCCTGAGCCCATCTGACGAGTGCTGTACATTGTATGCAATTCTCCAAAAATCCCCCATTAATTTTTCCTGTCTTCTAACACCTTGTCCCTGCACAGGGTTTTTTTAGGGGAGCAGTCCGTCTGCTTCTGGCAGTTAATTTAGAACATTGCAAGCTTTATGAGTAGTGAATATTTTTCTCCCCAATGTGCACTAATTCACATTTATCAAGCTGAACAAACTGCCTTGGCAACCCTGCAGTCCATTTGCCTCCTATGCTTAAATCTCTCTGAATTCCCTTTCTCCTGTCTCAAATATGTCCAATTTCTTTGTGTTACCCTCAAATTTTATTCCTCACCACCTACATCCAGCCTTGTTAATAAACAACATAGCATTCAGGGCAACAACAAAATCTTGAGAATCCCACAAATCATGATGTGCACGGGTCTTTAGTCACAGCTTTTCCTCCTGTTTGCCAGACAACACCACAATAAAGAATGAGAGAGATGGGCAAAATGTTCTTCTCCTCTTCAGAAAACATCCTGGGTCAGGACAACCCCACTCTTTGCTATTCCCTTTTCTTGCAGCAACACCTTAAATCACCCCAAATTCATCCACCTCATGCAAGGAGAAGGCATGTTCTTTCCAGCTTGTCGGTCACCCCATGATTACCACTTGCTCTACTAGCAGTTTCGTGGAATCATAGACTGGATGGGACCTTTAAGATCATCGAGTCCAAACCACCATTTCTGCAGAAACCTGATGGGAGGGGTATTGGTCGGTGGGGGGAGACCATGTCCAAGGCTTCCCGAGCTGCAAGGACATGATGCCCATCATGGGACTGTCCATGTTGGCCACTACATATCTACCTTTGGCCTCCAAAGCCATAACCAAGGCAAAAGCAGCCGGGCTTCAGGCAAACTCTCATCGGTGCCTCTCTACCAGCAGCTGGAGGGAAAGGGACCACATCCTGCTCCCTCCCACAGCACCATGGTGTTTAACAGCTGCCTGCTGCAGGTTACAGGACATCTCGATCCCTAATGAGAAATGCCCACTGCAAGAGAGATAAGTGAGAAGTATAACATGGGCAATTTCTATGGATGTTGAAGAATGGCAGCAATACACTTCTCCCTCCCTTGCACAGCCCTTCGGAGAGACCAAACAATTTCCATGGTGTAAACAGAAGGTTCCTAATGGGATTCTGTAGAGCTGGGAAACAAATATAACAGCCAGGCAGAGCACTAAGGAATGCTTTCCAGCCAACACAGCCCAAGTGAAACACTCGGACATATAACATTACCAACTGGCTGGCTGCCATGCATCAGATGCAGAAACATTTTTCTCTTTCTGTGACAAGCTGCATCTGTAGTAATCATTATAATTTCTCTTGACATTGCATCCCACACCTCTTCACAGAGGCAGGACTCAAGCAGCATTCTTCATTTCAATGGGAACTTTGATTTTTCTGGGCTATGGGGATATAAAGTGTTTCAGCCTGTACCATTAAGATGAAGGGAGGGCTGCCGGGAGCTGTGATTTTCAGGATGTGCTTTACAGGTTCAACATTTTCAGTCTCCTCAGTGGGCGGGATGTGAATTTGTCAGCTGAACTACCCAAATCCACACCCCAACACCAGTAAAATGCAGGTAGAGATTTGGCGGGGGGGTGGGTTACTCAAGATTCATGTTCATGTTCTTATTTGCTCCTCACCATCACTCACACTGACAGCAAACCCCACTGAGTCCATGGGCAGGAGAAAACTCCCCTGCCAAGGCCAGGATCACCATTTCTATTTACCAGCTGAGGAAGTCTTACCTACCAATTAGAAACCATTTCTCCCGTCACTCCCAGCACTCAGCCGAGTGGCTGATGTAGCTCTTTGATCTCCTCATTGCCTAACAAAGCCTGTAACAGCCTATTATTTTTATTGTAAGCACATTCTGTTATTTGCCTCTAAAACCGGCTCCCATTTAAATAATAAAAAAAGACTTACTCGGCGTGCACACACCTACAGCAGTGAACAGTCATCATAACTTGTACAGCTGAAACAAAAAGCATGGAAATTTCCATCCTTTTGTGCTCTCCTGCCCCAGGTGTGAGCTGGCGATGGCACTGATGCTGCCTCTGAAACCAGCCACTGCTGGACCATTTGGCTACAAAACTTCTGGAAGGGCAACCAAAAGAAAGCCTCATAATGTCTGTTGATTGGAAACAAGCCTCAAAGTTGCATAGACCCTCCTCCTTGTCAGCAAGGAAAATACAGGGCAAGGAGTAATTGCTGGAGCAGGTTACTGCAACCTGGTAACAGGCAAAGAGGAGGCAAATGACAGCTAAGAGACAAATGTGATTGGTCTAAGGGATAAGGGCAATTAAAGATGGGCTGCAACATTGATCAAAATGTGCAAGACGGATGGCCAAGCACTGCTGGACACGTCAGTTTGGTGGGATAACTGACAGCACACAGTTCAGCCTGCATCCAAGTTGCTGCTGATTAAAATTGGCAGAAATTACTCTATTTACAGCTGCCCAATGCACTTCAAAAAAGACTTTATGGTGCATTATGATGTGGGGCAAAAACACATGTGGGAACATGAAGACTTGACAGTGCAGCAGAGGTTATAATGCAAATTAAAAACCTTCACTTGCCTTTTGAAGGCTTTTTGGCACAGCCTCACGTTGTTCAGCCTAACCACATCTTGTTATTCCCACAGAAACTAGTGCACATCGCAAAGAGGGTGGCGCAGGATGGGATGGAAAGGACAGCAAATGAGGGGAATATATGGCACAAGCACCCCGTGGGATGGAGGGAGCTCTGCGGTGGTAGGATGAGGGGTAATGGTTTTAAACTGAAAGAGTTTAAAGAGTTCTGTGATTCCATAACTCTGTCATTTGTGTAAAGCCACCTTCCCTGCTTTAGACCATTACTGTCACTGGAGAGGTGGCAATGAAAGCTCAGCAACGTTTTGCACCCCTACACAACAGAAATGACAGGCAATGAGCAGGACCGGGATGTGGGGCAAGGCACAGAGACACGTGCTTTGGGGATTATTGCTGCCTGGAAATGAATCTACTTTCCCATGCATGACCCAAACAAATATACATCCTCAGATAACCTGCCCCCTTGACCCACATTCACAAACCAAGGCATATTTCCATTTGGGGAGGGTGGAGGCAGATTTGAGTTCATAGAATCATAGAATCGTTTGAGTTGGAAGGGACGTTAGAGAGTTCCAACCCCCCTGCCCTGGGCAGGGACACCTCCCACTAAAGCAGGTTGCTCAAAGCGCCATCCAACCTGGCCTGGAATCCCTCCAGGGATGGGGCAGCCACAACTTCCCTGGGCAGCCTGTTCCAGTGTCTCACCACCCTCACAGTAAAGAATTTTTTTTTAGTGTCTAATCTAAATCTCCCCTCTTCCAATTTAAAACCGTTGCCCCTTGTCCTGTCACTCCACTTCCTGACAAAGAGTCCCTCCCCGGCTCTTCTGTAGCTCCCTGCAGATATTGATAGGCTGTTACAAGGTCTCCCCAGAGCCTTCTCTTCTCAAGGCTGACCAAATGTTGACCAAATGCAAGAGTGTTGAGCACATCAAGTAAGAGGCAGAGGAGGGAGTAAGAAGATGAAGCTCTGATATGGACTTTTTGCAGAGCAAGTACATATGTATAGCTTAGGTTGCCACTGAAGCAAAGTCTTGGCTAGTAGAAAGTCCTGGAAACACATTAGCCTTAAATTTAGGTCCAAAGAGGACCTAAAACCTTTGTGCCAATGATACCAACCTTTAGGCAAAAATGGTCTGACAAGGTTTATCTCATGCTGTAATTAAAGGCAAAAGACACTTTGCAATGCCACAAAGAAGTTCACGTAGGCAAGGGTAATTCCAACACTTTCTGACTGTTCAATCTTTTAATCTTTTCTAATGCTAACTTTGGACATAATTTCTTGCATTTTTAAAAATTGTGTTAGGAGGGAAGGGGACAGCAGAGATGGTCCCACAAGGATGCCAGAACCCAAGCAGCTGGGGAAAGCCCTCACAGGTTCCATTTCCCAGGGCCAAGGTGACAAATCCTCCAGGAGAAAAACTGGCCACATTGGGGCACTCTTTCCCCACAGCCACATCCCAGTCTCCAAAAAAGTTCTCTTCTAAATTTCCAGTTAGTTTTTCAAAACATGGAGGTTTCATGTTCCCATTTGCTGGATCATTTGATGTCATCACAATGCATTTATAACCTCACCCAGAAAAACTGTTGAAGTGGGGCTGTTTGCTAAAAAGGGGGAAAAATGTCCTCCTACAGAAGTACACAACCTCAATCTAAAGGGTTAAAACGAGGCTCTGTAACAGGCATCTAGCCACCTGTCTGCATCCTAGAGACAAACACATGTCAAGCTCAGAACCAGTTCTTAAAAAAGATCCACCCCATGTCTTGAACATATTTACTCCACTTATTTGACATTGTTCTGAAAACTTCCTTCATGCCATATTCATCTTATCTGCTACTGTAATTCACAGATTTTATTTTCCACCATATTTTCAATTTATATCGTGTTTTATTTATACTACTGTCTTTTATGAAACCCCAAATTTCAAAACTGACACGAACATTACACACATAAAGTAGACTTCTTATTATCAACATGGCATAGGAGACAAAAAAATGACAGGAATAAATCTTAGGTTTTATGTTGGTGAGACGTTCTGCAAAGTAAGTGACATTTCTCAGCAATACAAATTGTACATTAAAAGATAATTTTCAGAACATGATACCCGCTATGGAGTGCAGCACCATTACGCAAAGTAATATTGAAGCCTGTGCTTTAGCAAATGTTGTTTTTATGTTGTACCAGTTTAACATCAAGATTGCAGCAGGTCTCGTGAGCAGACTTTGGAATGATTAAGTTTATTGGGCAGGAAAGCCAGTTATTTGGCAAACTGTCAACATGGCGTAATTGATATTTTAATTGCATACATACAATGTTGTTCACAATGAGCCTCCTCATTGGTGCCACACAAATGGCGTATTTATAGCACTGATTATTGTTCCAAAGAAGTTTGCTTAAACGCGAACTTAAGTGCAATTGGTGGCATTTTAAATTGCCATAAAAGCAAACCAAATTCTCCTGCAAACACTTAACAGCAGGTGACGTACAGCCCAGAGCAAACAAGAGGGACCATCTCACTTGACATCTGTCCTGGGGACAAGGTGTGTACACTCCCTGCGTTACGGCATGATTATTTTATGGCTGACAAGGCAACTCTTTAACTAGTGGGATTGCCAGAAAGCCACCGGCTTATCAGCAAGACAGTGGCCAACGCAAGGAGAGGAAAGGAAAGATTAGGAGGATGAATTTCTATGGTATAATTAAAAGGTGCAGCATAACCCGAGCTCTGTGTAGCGCAGAGATGTTGCTTCATTGGAAGCAGCAGTTCCAGCACATTGGGATGGGACCTGCTGCCTTTCTGGTCTGGCGATGAGGAGGGAGAGATAAGGACCATGTTTGCAGCACAAAACCAAGACAGACAGAGACAAGGGAGACACTTCTACAGCCAGACTGACACAGACATGTGGGCTCCCAGTGTGCAAGAGCCTTCTAGCACGGTACGATGTGGTGCTATTACTTAAGAGCACATTTTAATGTTTTCCTGCATCCCCTTTTTATCAGACTGAATGGAATGGTGGACATGAACATGTAGCAACAGCTGCAGTATGAAGAAGGATGGATAGAGAAGAAGAAAAGCCTAGATCAGAGGTGTCATCAATAGGGTGTGTGGGCAGCAGGCCTCCTGTCCAACTCTAGCTATTATTTTGCACCTTTACATTATTTTTGTGCCTTGTCTCTACAGTCAGTTTTCCCAGGTAGAGTTATCTCTTCCCTGCTGGTTTTGCACTGTGTCAAGAACCTGTGACTCTAGCCCAGGTACGTGTAACATACATGACATTACAATTCTAATAGCATGCAACAGTAATCATCATCATCATTGTGATGCAATGACATAGAGCAAAAGTAAATTATAGGTGGATATCATGGAAAATCTCCTGAAGGTGAGGCCTGCTATAGGAGACAGTAATCCCACACAACTCAACCTTTGAGAGGTGCCAGGAGGCACAACACGACACCAGACACAAATCCAGCACCAGCTGGTGGAAGCCTGCAAAGTTCAGGACAACCTTTGCTACCTCCCAGATAACACCAAGGACTATCTATATCTCAGGTCTCAGAACCCACCTCCATGCAGATACGTCAAAGGGAAATTGGGCCTGAGAGTGCTGACCATCAGCCAGAGCCTTCACAGACATCCATAACATTTGGAAGCTGCAATCAAGCCTCTATTCTCACAGCAACTGGGTTGTTATAATCAGACTGCTTTGAGTTGGAAGGGACCTTAAAGACCATCAAGTTCCAGCCCCTGCCCTGGGCAGGGACACCTCCCACCAGACCAGGTTGCTCCAAGCCCCCTCCAACCTGCCCTTGAACTCCTCCAGGGATGGGGCAGCCACAGCTTCTNNAGGCTCTCACCACCCTCACAGCAAAGAATTTCTTCCTCATATCTCATCTAAATCTTCCAATTTCTCTCTCAGTTTAAAACCGTTCCCCCTTGCCCTGATAAAGAGTCCTTCATGAAGAGTCCCGCAGGCCCCCTTTAGGTACTGGAAGGATCTTACCTTCCAGTAATAGCCATGGGTCAACCCAGGATAGCCATGGGTCAACCCAAGGACAACACAAGTGCACTGGCAGGATCTTGGTCCCTTTTCAGACTAATCCCCGTAACCTCCGCTCCTGCCTGAGCACTTGCAGAGTTGGGACATGACTGTGACTCCCATCACCTCGATTCTCTCCCAGTAGCACTTGGCAGGGACCACTCAGAAGCATCAGCTTCTTAGAGGGCCTTGCTTGCTGCTCTGCAGAGTGCTTGTAGTCGTGTTCAGGATGACCGGGAAGCTCAAGGATGACTTCTTCCACAGAAGAGTATTCCACAGAAGAGTATTCCCATGGGGACCTGCACTTCTGCCTGCAGGCACGAGCTCTGAGACCACAGGCAGGAGCAGTATCATCCCAGCTCCCCCCGAACCCAGCCAGCTCAGCCACTGCGGTCGAAACTTCAGCAGGTAACGACCCATATGTGCCCCTTCCTCTGAGAAAGCAGGTTTTTAAATACACAAAAGAACAATCTCCTCTTTGATTGGGAATCTTGTCTCACAGGTTCCGACCTGGAGTGAAATTTTATGACCGAGCGGTAGAGCTGAGGGGGAGGCGCAAAGAGGAAGGGGGGAGGGGGGCTTTCAAATGAAAATGCCAACAGATACTTAAAGCCAGAAGCATGTGTGGGTGTTGCTAAATTAAGCTTGCAAGTAGGTGGGGCAAATGCCTTAAACGAGTTTGTGAAGGTAAAATAATGTTCATTAAAAATAGAAAAACAACTGAAAAAATATCCTTTGTATTCAACTTCACACTCGTACATCATAATGTTCCAGTAAAAGCTCATTTTCCCTTGAGATAATAAAAGAATTGAATTTTTCCTTATCGGTCATCTATTTTTCTAGCTAAAGCTATTACTCCATCTCTGCAGTTGCTAGGCAACAAGAAATATTAATAGCAGCTTTTATTAGCTTAGCTTTAGCAGTGGAGTACCAGAATGAGAAAATGGAAAACATAAATGTGTTACATAAATCTTTCAACCTTTCAGGGTTTGTGTTAGTCTCTGTTTTCATAATGATTTATTGAAGTGATGGTTCATTTATGAGAAAAAGGAGTGTGAAATAAGAAAACGGAACATTACCCTGAAGGACTGTTTGAAAATAAATAATTATAGGAAGTGAAGAAAAGCTGTTTAAAACCATTTTTCTGAGTTTTATAAAATTTAAAAAGACATATTTCTTTCATTTATTGCCTCTGAGAAAAACACTAGCAGGGAATTGCAAACAGGGTTCTGTTTAATACAAAGAACCCCTCATGTATGGTCATATTATTACTTTTTTTCACCAAGGCTGCATGTTCGGGACTTTAGTTTTTAAATACTGAACCATTACTAAGCAGAAAGACAAATTAGTCAAAACCTAATGCACACAACAGAAAATTGCCAGAGCAAACTTCTCCAGGACTGAACCACAGGGGATTCTGCTAAGTTTTTGCTACTGGTGAGAGGCTGCCAGCCAGAGCTGGCCAAGCATTGCCCCACCGCTGCTCCGGCTTGTTCCTTTCTTTATTAAGGCTCTTCCGATGAACCTGAATTTGCTCTGAAGGGCACTGCTGCTTGTCCGGTGCATTGGGATAGAGGTTATATTGAATAACTTATTTTAACAGGCAGTGATTTAAAATTATTGAAACATTTATGTATTGGAAATATTTACCAACTACACGTAAGCTGTATTGCCCGCTTGTATCATGTATTTCTTAGATGAAAGACTTAGATAAAAGACAAGTATTTTTACTTGGCTTTTATGTCAACATCTAATTAGTTTCTTTCTTATATTCTCTATTGTAAAACTTTTAACACTCACTGGCTCTATATAGCCACGTCTAACCGTGTTGCCCACACTGAGCACTGTGAACACCTTCCTAGGCCTCTATCCTGGGACATCCAGAGAAAACTGCTGCTGTTTCCACTGCCTCCAGCTCAGGTTGTAGGTAAGAAATGCTGTGTTTGAGGGGCAGAAGCAATCTCAGGAAGGATGAAAGCTGGGGAGAGACCTGCAGAGCCAAGAGAGCCAGCCAGGGGGCTAGTCTTGCAACATGACTAAAGGTAGACTTTGCTCGAGGTCTTCTGGTGTCCTCTGCCATCCCTACAGCCCAGGTACGTGCTTTGGGCTATGGGAAGGGGCTACTCCTCCATTCATACATGGAGACAAGCAGGTGGGTTACAGCTGAGCTGTTTTACTGTTCTCCTCCTCTTCCACAGCAAAGCCCATAGCATTGGGGAACAGCTATTCAGGTTGCAAAGTCAGCGCACTAATGCTCCAGGAATTTCAGGGTTGCATTCATCCTTGCTACTCCAATTCATCCCCCATTTACCCTTAGCCTCTCCCTTCTACATACACTAGTTCCATAAGTTCTGGAATTTCTGTGGAAATTTGACATTCTATAGGTCTTGGAATTTCCATGGGAATTTGACATTTTTATACCATGAATTGTGCTTTTCATCACTGGAGATTTTTAGTATTTTTTCAAATCATATGTTTTCACTCAACAAACTGAAACTAGGAACATCCAGGCTGTGGTTGCAGCCTTTTTTTCATTTGAGCTTGTCGGTCCAGCTTGCTGTGAGCAGAAAGAAGTTACTCCACTGGGCTCAAAGAAATGTTAGTGCCTTTAAACTAGTCACAAAGATCTCTCATCGTGAGAAGTGCCAGGAAGATGCAGACATGGGAGTAGTTGCCAGTCTCTCCAATCAAACTCTACACCCCTGCTACAAAGCCAATGTGTGCTCCTAACAGCTGCCACTTTTCCAAAATGATGCAAAAATAGGTGGTTCTGCCTTAATTTCCTCCAGCCATGGCAAAGCAGTGAAGGAGCAGAGCATCTGCAGACCCACAACACACACCATGGGAAGACAGGTTGATTTTTCAACATGCCCCAGCGTGGCAAGGTCCAGGCTTGGAGGCGCACAAAGTTCTGGGGTTTCTCGGAAGTGGTGTCAGGCTCCAGGCAGTGCTATCCTTCAGCCAGGAGCTGATGGTCCCCCCTGCACCCAGGTACCAGGCACCGTCCCCCCCGATAAGCAGAGATACCCCCAGTGTGATCAGCCAGTATCTAATATTTATGTACATATGTTTGTTCTGCATTAGAGATTCTTGGGCTCTGACCTTGATCGCCCTTTTGTTTCTGTCAAATATGTTCTGCCAATTCCCTTCTGAAATCCCATTTATTCACAGCAGCTTCTTCATCTGCTGGTGATCACCACCAACTCATGGTGTTTCTCTGTCCCCTCCCCTGCTTTCCCCAAGTCCCCATGGCCCCCGTTGTCCCAACCTCAGCAGCTCTCCCTGTGGACCCCCACAGGGCTTAGCAGCCACTTGTCCGTACCGTGACACTGCTGGGACATTCACAGTGGGCAAAGTCATTCTCTTTCCAAGGAAAACACCTTTTTTGTGTCTTTGATTATTTTTCCCTTAATATTCCCATTTCTCAAAGAAAATCACAGCTTTCCTATTGTCTGTCTTTTCTGCCATGACACTACTCTTTCTCTTCTCCATCCCTGTAGCAAAGGAGCAGACAGCGGTAAAAAATAATCTACTGTATTAACAATTTTGTTTCTTGTCACCAACACAAAAAATGACACACCTCCCTAAAACAAGCCAGCGCTGCCTCCTCCCCAGACTCCTTGCACCCAGCTCCATCAGCCTTCCTAATGTCATGTCTTCTGCCACGTCTCTGCCTTCTCTTCTCCACCCTTCCCTGCTTCTCTCCTCTCCAGCTCCCTGCACCCCACTTTCACTGTTTGAAAACTCCCTTGACTTCTAAAAAACTATTGAATCAATTAATTAATTAATTAATAATAATGAAATAAAGCAACAGAAACAGCAGTGAAGACCTGTGTGATGGAACTGTAGAGTTCACATCCATGGGGCAGAGTGAAGCGTGTCCTGGCTTAGCAGAGGCCGTTGGTGTGGAAACTGCTCTGGGATAAGGAAATGCAGAGGTGACAGTGGCGTTGGTTTTTCCCCACCAGGGGACAGCTCCTTTAATTGAATGAGGGGCTCCAGCTCCTGACACCCCATGGCTGCCAGGAGTGGGGTCTGGCACCCAGCAAACCCACCCTCCCTCTCCAGCTCTCATCCTCCATGGGAATTTCTGCCCTGATTTAAACTCTCTCTGCCTTGGTATTCATCTGCATAATGGGAGCAGCAGCCTCCTCCCTTGCAGAGGCACTGGGAGGCTTAATTCTATTTAGGGATAAAGTTGGGACATCCCAGGACAAGAGACACATCAAAGGGGCCAGCAACCTGCACATGCATTTTCCTTTTTCACTGCTGAGCTGTAGAGGAAAATACCAGTCCCAGAGCTCCCAGTGAGCCCCAGTTCACGTCATCAGCTGGAGATTTTTTCATGAGGATGCCTTAAAAGGCTCAAGCTACGTTTTTTTAGAGGAAAAGTCTAACCAATGTCTAAACATTTTACCTTGAATTGCGTGTCATTTGTCACTGTATAAAACCAAAAGACAGGGAAGCCAAGGCAGGAAATAACTGCGTATGAAAAAAAACCCAACAACCACTACAAACTACAAACTACAGCAAAGAGCAGCAGCAGCAGCAAGGAGAGAGACTCCCGGCTCCAGCACTTGCATGAGCAACATCGGTCTTGGAACAAAGACAAATCCTCAGGCTCGCTCCCAGTTTGGCTTCTCCACACCACCCGTGGGGTAATAAATCCTCTTTTTTTGGGAAGCATCAGCAAATAAGCCCCTTCCTTTGCTGCAAACACCCACCTGAAGGGGTTGGCTTTTTGGGCAGGGTGGGAGCATATTGTAATGTCACCCGCAGGGACACCCAAAGCATGGCTGGTTTCTTGGGGCCACCACTGAGCGGGCAACAGCTCAATGGGCACGGGGATTCAACGTATGGACCATACGAGTTTAAAAATCTGCTCTGTCTTTGGGACATCAAAGGCTGGAGTAGGGAGAACTTGATTCAGGTGTGTGTCCCCCCCCCAAAAAAAAAAGAAAAAAGAAAAAGGGGACTAGAAGTTACTACTTTTTGTCAGAAGAAGCCTGACAGCATGGAAAAAAATTCTTCAATAAGAAGGCACCGCCGGATTTAATTTTGACCTGAAACTGCAATGCAGTTCACTCCCTGAGCTGCCAGGACTTCTTAAGATGTAGCTCCCAGGGTTTCCACTCAAAACTAAACAGTTTCAATTCACTATTGCCTGGAAAATTCAGGGTTCACTGGATTTTTTATTTTTGTGGTAAGGGGCAAACAAATCTTAATCTCTCTATTCTACGTTTACAGCCCACTAAGCCCCCTTCTTATCTCCCCTGGCTCAGTCCTGATTTATTGTCACGATGCTGCATTTGTAAAACAGTACCATAAAGTAAGAAAGAGAACATTTCCCAAGGACTACTCCAAAATAAATTATTTCTGATGTACAGAAGCTGCTTAATAAATCACACTATTCTTGTTTCTTTAGGTATTTTAGAAAGTGATTTATAAGTGTAATATCACGTCTCAAAAATGAGACAATCAACACAGGATAAAATTATCGTGTTATGAAAATAGGGGTCAGGCAAAGGGGCTGTGCTTTAAATTAAACCAGGGAAAAGTATTTCATGTGAAATTGACACTTTTTGTCTCAGAAATGAATGTTTTAATCACCTAAGAACCTAAAAGAGGACTAAGTAATATTTAATTCCATAGAAATAAGCCTGTGTTCAATATTGATGGGCAGAACATGATATTTTTCTTAAACACACTAACAATGAAACTTGGAGATGCATCAAGAATTTAGAAAGCCTTGGATTTTCCTAGACTGAGAGATAATATTCCATTTAAATATTTAAATATTGCTAACTTTCAGACCGTTATCTATTCGAGCAATCAACACCGAATGTTCTCCAGCTCCTGCAGTGGCAGGCTTGCAGGCACGTTATTTAAGTAAAATTAACTCTGTTTGATATCGATGCCTTCCAACCGCACCCATGGAAATCAATGATCTTAGAGAGAAACAATGTTGACAACTAACCATAGGGCTACATCCACTAAAGAGAAAATGTTATTAAACAGCAACAGTATTAATTCAATACCACCGTCCAAATCAAGTCACAACCTTTCCTCTGTGCTGCGGAATACAGAAGTGCCGTAAGGTCTAATTAGCCCTGAAGTTTCTTCACAGAGCTGCCCTTTACCTCATCATTCCTGCCTTATTTATTCCTACCATGGAGACATTTGAAACTCCGCGAGGTATCCCCTTGCTGCAGCGTGAGCCAAGAGGCAATTTGAGTTTGCAAGTGCCAGAGGGATCTTGTTCCCCTTGAAATCAATAAGACAGCTTTCCCATCATGGAGCATCCCTGCTTCTCCTACTGATGCCACTGGGGCCACCTTGGCAGTAGGATGTGGGGTGGTGGGCCAGAGGTTTTCCCCGGAAGAGCACTGGGGCTATGAACTTGGGGCTTCAGCTGGTCACCTTCACAAGGGGTTGGAGCACATGTACTTTCCTTGTTTCAGGGAGGATCTTAAAAACAACCTTCACCCCCGCTCTTGTGATTAATAAGGCTCAGGAAGATATCAATCTGGAAACATAAAATTGCCACCATGAGCACAGACCATGCAGGTGACTACAGCCTCTGCCACTGCACCCTAATGGTGGGTACATCGAGGCTGTGTCAGCAGCTCTTCCCAACCCACAGTGCAAATATCTCATCCTTCTACATTCAACTGAACTCATAACATAACACATGGAATTGCTTTAATGGAACATAGCAAGAGAGGAAAGGCACTGACCGTGGGTAGCTGGCTGGAGAGAAGATGTCCATCCTGACTCAACATGTTGGAGACCATGATGGCTGGCAGGTCCATGTTCTGGTAGGGGTACGCTGGTATCAGGCTGTTTGGAGGGAGGCTGTGGCACAGGGAGTGATACCCAGTTTCGTGATCCACCAAGTGCAGGAGGGAAGGATCAGGGAGATTAGGAGGTGTTATGGGAGGGATCTCATAGTCTTCGTTATTCTCATTCTGACTGTTATATGTCTAAAACATAAAAAAAAAAAAAAAAGACATTTTGCAATGTGTCACACAGAATCACAGAATCTCCGTGGTTGGAAGGGACCTCTGAGATCATCGAGTCCAACCACATAAAAAAAACCAAACAAAAAACAAACAAACAAGCAAAACAAATTAAAAAACCAAAACAAAACACAAAAAAAGCACCCACCAACCAAACCCCACACCAACAACAACCCCCCACACAACAGCCCACTACACCCTAATAATCTTGGGCACTAGAGTATGCCCTGAAGAGCCACATCTACACATTTCTTAAATACCTCTAAGGATGGCGACTCCACTACCTCCCTGGGCAGGCCATTACAGTGCCTGACCACTCCTTCAGTAAAGTAATTCTTCCTCATATCTAATCTAAACCTCCTCTGCTGCAACTTCAGAGCATTTCCCCTGGTCCTGTCATTATTCCCTTGGGAGAAGAGGCCAAACTCCACCTCCTTACACCCTCCTCTCAGGGAGCTATAGAGAGCAATGAGGTCTCCCCTCAGTCTCCTCCAAACTAAACATNNGACCCCTCACCAGCTTGGTGGCTCTCCTCTGGACACGGTTCCAGCAGCTCAATGTCCTTCCTGTAGTGAGGGACCCAAAACTGGACACAAGGTGAGGCCTCACCAGTGCCCAGTACAGAGGCACGATGACTTCCCTAGTCTTGCTGGCTATACTGTTCCTGACAAAGGCCAGGATGCTATTGGCCTTCTTGGCCACCTGGGCACACTGCTGGCTCATGTTCAGCCAGCTGTCCACTAACACCCCCAGGTCCTTTTCTGACAGGCAGTTCCAGCCACTCTGCCCCCAGCCTGTAGCGCTGCCCGGGGTTGTTGTGACTGAAATGCAGGACCCGGCGTTTGGAATCACTGCCTCATTGCTTCAGCAAAGAAAAGAGATTATTTGTGTAAGAAACAGAAAAGCACATTCCAGTGAAAATGGTTTTGTTTTAATGAAAAGAACATCCCCAGCCCCAGACACCACCAGGTCCTAACTATGTAGGAGCCAGGTAGCAAGTATGGGAGAGTTGCACCATGGGCCCTCGCACACCTCAGACCATCCTGGGACACCCGCCCTGCTCCCCTCTCCCACGCTGCATCCTTCTAGTGCATCTTGAGGCCCCTTCCCTGGAGATATTCAAGGTGAGGCTCGATGAGGCCCTGGGCAACCAGGTCTGCAGGGGGGTCAGACTAGATGACCTTTGAAGGTCCCTTCCGGCCCAGATGATTCTATAATTCTATGATCTTTAGCTTCCCAAAACCTCAGCAGAGCCCTCCCCTGCCCTGACGGGAGTCAGCCCAGTGATGCTCGCAGAGCCCATGACCACTAAGGGGCATGACTGATTCCCAACCAGCTGTGGCATTTTTAACACAAAGCACCTCTCCGAGCACCACCCTCAGCTCCCACAGTACCTTCACTTTGTATTTTCAAGAGTTTTTATGAGAATTATCTCCATAGAACTAACTAAGACATGGGAACATAATTAGAATCATAGAATGGTTCAGGCTGGAAAGGACCTTAAAGACCAACCAGTTACAACCCCCTTCCATGGGTAGGGACACCTCCCACCAGAACAGGTTGTTCAAAGCCCCCTCCAACCTGCCCTTGAACCCCTCCAAGGATGGGGCAGCCACCGCTTCTCTGGGCAACCTGGGCCAGGCTCTCACCACCCTCACACCAAAGTTCTTTCCCACATCTCAGCTCAATCTCCCCTCTTTCGGTGTCAAACCAATACCCCTCATCCTATCAAATTCCTGTTGATTCCTCCCAGACTCCAACACAGAAGCTGCAACCAGGGAGAGAGGTGGAAACACAGCCATGGCCTGGTTTTCAAAGACTTTAAAGAAAGCTGTCACGACTCCACCACACACAGAGACTTGTCCTTCCTCATATCCTCATCCAAATGTTACTTGGACGACCACTCCCTCGCCTCCCCACCGGTGCTCCCTTGAGGTGGCAATGGACACAAAGGGATGTTGGTGCTCCTTCTGCTGCCTGTGTTTTCTGGCTGCCTGTTTACTTCCAAGTGTTCAAATTTATATGGAGGAAGAATATGTTATTGCACCCATGCTGTTCTTTTCACTTCAGACAAAAACATATTTGCTTCATAATGTAAGTGTGAATCTATACAAAATTATTAATTATCAAAGTGGTATATAATAATCTGTCTCTGGCAGAGGAGGCTTATTCTAAACATCTACTGTTTCACTTATTATTATAGCATATGAAATTCTGATTACCCATAGTATTATACACATGGATTTTAAGCTAAATTTCTCAGATCACCTAGTTTCATGGTTGGATTTTGACTTAATACTTGATTTAAGAGCAAAACCCCAGATGTGTGCAAAACCAGTTAAGCACTGTTGGCTTTATTAATCCATTGCCCCAGAGCTCACACTTGGATCCACGCTCTTCATCACCCCAGACTGCGGTGAAAAAAGCCTTAATAAAATAAAATAAACCCCAGGTTTAACCGGAATACAGAAGTCAGCGGGAAGGGCAGCGGGGAGCAGGAGGGGGTGTGTGGGGATGGGTGGAAGGGCTCCCAGTGATTGGTCCAGCACTACCTTGGGAGATGCGTCCCCATGGCTGTCAGAGCAGGGGGTCCCTCCCGGGAGTGGGTCCCCTTCTGGTCAGCCCCCACCTCTCCCCTCCCAAAAGGAGAACAGAGCAGGTGCCACACATCCCACCCGACCCTTCCTATTTCCCTGAAATTCCCACTGGCTGTGGGGAAAAATGAACCATGCATGAAATCCAAGACAGAGCCCGGGCTGAGGTAGCTCCGTCCCAAGTTATTGTTTGGGGGAAATTCAAGCCCAGCTCTTTTTCCAGACAGTATTATATGGGGGAGGCAGGGGGCTGGGAGCATGTACACAGCAGCAGACAGATCCCATTTAATACATCTAGTAGTTGTGCTGCCGTTTGGGCTACAATCTTTGAGGTACAATGACTCTTTCTCAGTTATTTAAGAGGCTTTCCCTCTGTGCTTTATGGAAAGGGATTTGAATAAATCATTGCACAGCAAACGTGTTTCTCCAACTGGTTTATTTTGGTATTGGGTACATAAGCAAGTGGCTTTGCTGTCCTTAGCTAAATTATGTAAAACACACTCAAAGTTTCCTAAAGCTCTCTTCAAAATTACAAGTTCCTTGTGCTGCTGCTGCAGAGCAGCTCACTTGAAGGCTTTGTCCCGCTCAACCCCCTCCTGCAGGTTTCTGTCTCTGCTCTATTCAGCTGGGGGGAGTAGGGGAAGGGAGGAAAACCCCCCATACCTGACCTGTTTAAATCACAAAGCTTTCCGACCCGCTCCAGTACTGTGCAGACATATCAAATCATAATCAAAGCTGTACACAATCAAAATCAGATTAGACAATATCCAATCAACATCATCAGACCCGCTGCCTGCCAGCTTTTACACCCCACTGAACAATTTTTCCAAAGCAAGACACTTTTATTCTATATACGTTTTAAATAGATGGCCAGGAAGATAAGGAAGGGAGATGAGACAGATAGACACTTGGCAGGGTGGGAAAGGGGGGGTGTTATTGTCACACGCCGTGCTTATTGACAGGGTGACGTCTCCGTCCCCATGAAGGGTAGTCTCATGCTGCTGTTTCTAGCCAGGAACACCCAACACCCCTGTTTACCACGGCGTGGGCTGGCCCTGCAGATTATATTTTCTATTCCTATGTTAATTTGAATTAAACAGACAATTATACATTATAAGGATACACTACAAATTAGATTAGTAAGTGGGTCTGAACCCATTCATCCCACCAGGACTCCAAACATGAGCACAGAGAAGCTCGCTCTGCAAAAGGGCATGTGTCCATGATGGTACACACAAAAAACATGGAAGATCTAGGATTCTCCACTGTCAAACAGAGGACAGTTGTTGTGATTACCCTTTATTCCTCTTCAAATTAAAACCCTGAAATCAGCTGAAAGAACAAGCCTCTTCTTGCAAACCCTGTCCCAGCTGACACTGCAGGGCAGACGGGTGATGCTTGGAGAGGCAATCCCGCCTTCTGCAGCAGGACGGAGCAATGGAGACAAGCCAGGCATTGGCCCTTCTTTGACTCCCCCCTTGCCCTCAGACCCCCCCACATCTCAATGCCCCACCTCTGGGGATGTCCTGAACTACCCTGACAGCCGATGTTTGCACGGTGATGCTGCAGGACAGCATTGCTGAAGGTATGACCAACCTCCAACAGCAGCAAAATCGTATTAAAAAAAATTTTTCCTACCTAACCAGGGACCAGAGCCCAGGGAAGTGTTCCCAGCAAGGACAGAGCAGAGGAGCCATTTTGGGTCCTTCCACCCACCCCTGCACAGTGGAGAGGCAGCTCCACACACCCAGCTGAGCTGAGACTAAGGGATGTCCATGCCTTAACGCAGTGCAGCTCCTGAGGGACCAGCTGTGATGCCGCCAAAGCCACAACCACAGCTTTAAAGGACCCTAAGAATTCACCATGCAGGTGACTCAGGAGGGGACTACAAGTGTTGAATCATAGAATCATTTTGGTTGGAAAAGACCTTTGGGATCATCAAGTCCAACCATCTATCCTACTCTACAAAGTTCTCCCCTATACCATATCCCCAACACCACATCTAAACCACTCTTAGCGTGTCTACAAATTAAGCCGTTAGTTTTTTCTTGCCTTTCCCCTCCTGGGAGGGGAGAAAAGGGCTGGCTGTCTTTACCAAACAGGCAGGCCATCTCTTCACTGCCCATTGAAATTAATCAGAGAGGACATGACTTGACCAAGGACCTGAGAGATTGTTCTCTTCAGCAGCATGGCAAATGTCCAGCGACCCCAATTCTCCACTGAGTCATGGTCTGTGTGATTATCCATGAGGATTCAGGAGTTGCAGCCAAGCATCGATTCAGAGAAATGTTATTCACATTGAGAAGGATAGAGATTTGCAGTATTATTGCAGGTAAATATTTGCCCTGTCAAATAACATTCAACAGTAAATATGAGCCTAAGAAAGAACATTTATTCTCCGTAGGGTACAGGGAAATACATAGGCTGGTGTGATCCATTCCACCCTAATCATCCAGATTAACCAAAGCACTGTGGACTCCATAACTATCCCTCATCTACTAACCAGGTTTTTCCTCCAGCTAACAGAAGAGCTTACTGCTGTAAGAACGTGAGCCTCTGGGCACTTCAGAGATTAGATGGGTCTAAGCAGACCCAAACCAGCCCAGCAAGTCTGCAAAATGAGGAAAACATTGCTATTTGTGAGGGTGAGAGGTATCACCAGGGTTACCCCTTGAGCTCCTGGTGTGCACGAAGAGGAGGGAGGGCAGGTAGGTTTTGGGCTGCCCATGCCATCCCACCAGCAGCAATGGCAAGTGGCACCCTCCCATCCGAGGCCAGCTGGACACAGGGATGGAGTAGGACCTGGGGCCCAAGGGCTATGTCCGCAGGGAGAGCGCTCCTCACCTATCAGCACCATAAGCTCTCCCAGCTATACCAGAAAAACACCCAGGGTATCTCAACTGCACCAAAACTGGATTATCAGGTCAGAAGCCACATTGTTTTGTCATACAGACACTTTCCCTATTTGTCTTACAGGCATATAAAAAGATTCACCATGTCCCACCTGCAGGGCACGTCAGGTTGACAGAATAACTTGGGCCACATAAAGAGGAAAAGAGTTCAAACACAATGGATAAGTGAAATCCAAGGCTTAGTGAAGGCAAGCTACCCCATATTTCCTTAAAGGCCTCCAAATAGCTCTCCCACCACACATATCACTCAGCACAGGCACGATCATATTTGCAAGAAGGGGATTTTGATATGTTTCTCCAGCACGTGAATCACAGAGGCTTTCTGCTCAGCACAAAGAACTGACTCCACAGGGACAGAAACCTTAGCTAGGGTGGCAGAAGAAGGTGGAAGTCACTTGGATGCAAACTCTAGAGAAATGCTCTGGGGCCAGCAAAGAAAACGCCCCCACGCTCGCTGTGGGGTAACCTGTGGGGCTACGGGTAGGGACACAGACCCCTTTGGCACCACGGCTCCGGGGGGGATGCTGGAGGGCTGTGCTCACACCTGGGATTCCCAAAGCCCCATGCCAAGAAGTGAAGTAGTGCTGATTTTCTGCATCAGCAGCTCTGGGTCTTAGGAATGGAAATTGATTTGCCTCATCTTCGCACACGGAGATCCAGCATGCGAATAGCAGGGCCAATGAATTACTTGGGTAGAGCTGGTTAAATACTGTAAAGAAGTATTTATTAACAGTCAGTCACATACAATCTACAAATTGTCTTTGAAGTGTTCCCAGCCCCTTTTATATTAATTTTCACATGCTTAGTTTTTTGGCTATGGGAATGCAGTTGAAAAGGTAAAAATGAGTTCTTGCATGAACATAAATGTGTATTGGACATGTCTGCACAATGTTCAGTAACTGGCAGGCACACCAAGGAGGTTGGGAGTACCACAGAGCAGCGGGCAACGTGGGCTCTGCCTGTCTCTGTGCTCCTCTACCCTACCCGCAGTAGAATTGTAGAATTGCCTGGGTTGGAAGGGACCTTAAAAATCATCCAGTGCCACTCCCTGCCCTGGGCAGGGACACCTCCCACCAGACCAGGTTGCTCAAAGCCCCATCCATGAACCCCTCCAGGGATGGGGCAGCCACAGCTTCTCTGGGCTGTCCATCAGCACCTCATTTATGTGGGCTGGAAATGAGGAACAAGCTACCAGTTATTCATAATCATCTGTAGGATGGACAATCCTCGAGATTTAACCTGAGGAGGACTCGCTGGTGGCTGCAGTTGAACAGAGGCAGCAGCAGTGACTGTCTGTCCTGCCCCGTGCCCTCAGGTACAAGCTGTACCTTCTTGGGATTCACCATATGAAGCATGTGCGCGCTTTTCAGCCGCATCCCTTCCATGTAAATAAGAGCTTACTGCCAGTTTTCATATTGTCCAAGCTGCACTTGACCCACATCACCATTTCACCAAAAAAAAAAGAGAAAAAGCTAGAAATAATGGAGTTCTATGAACAATTTATAGCAAGAGAAATCAGCCCTATTGTGGACTTTTAAAAGGCTCCCAACTCCCCCTCTCCCTCCACTTTTTTTTTTTTTTTTTTTTAATCAGTATCTTATCCAGAACTGGAATCCTGTCAAGAATAGTGGATAGCAGAGAACTACAACTTCTTATTATGTGTATAGTGATTTTATGAATTCAATGGGGAATGAAATGCAATTTTGTCAGACTTGTCTGTGTTCATAATGACCAAGTCAAATTAATCATCGTGGATAATACTCCTGTGTCAGCCATTCAAGAGATTTTTTAATAGAATTTTTCTGATTCATGTCTTGCAGTACATCAGATCTGTAGCAATGTAGGCACTTCTAAAAATCAGTGCAATTATGGCTTCTTGTTGGCCTGTCATTTTCCTGGAATAAAAATGTCTCTGCAAAAGTCATATACTGAACATAAACCAAAATGGAAAACAAAAATATAGTTACAATTAGGCTTGATTTTTTCTAAAGATTTAATATCTTTTTGAGGCCATTATTTACAGGCGATACAGAAAGTTATGGTGCATGATGCTTAAGATGGACTTGTTGTATCACAACACATACTGATTTTGTCCTGGTTGTCATTCTTCCTTTGATTGCCCTGTGAGTTAGTGGGGTTTGCAGGCATGGAAATGACTATCCCATAGAACAAACAGGGGATAGGTAATGGGTTGCAGTCAAATTATTGTATTTATAAAAATGTATCCAGGAAAGCCCACACAGATTCCCAAGGGCTCTTGCTCAGGAAAATCTCTGGTTCAAAAAAAGGTTACAGTCACCATAAAGGCAGCTATACATGCATGAAAGCAGCAGTGCAGCTTGCAATGTTATATAAAGGATTAGTAATGCTGTGTTCTGAGGGAAGGGAGAGACACAGACCCCTAACTCCCCAGGGACACAGACAAAAATGAGTTTTGGAAGTAGTTATCCCCAGGAATAAAGAGAAAGAAAAATGTAATCCACCTCTGGTACCTCAGCCTTTCCTCCTTCCATTGCAAGGCAGCCACTGCCCTGTAAGAGAGCGCCAGGAAGGACTATCCAAGCCACAGCACATCCGAAGAAAGAGCATCACTTGAACCTTCTGGGACAACCGTCCCTCCACATCCATGTTCTAAATGCCACCAAGTACATCCTAAGGAGGAAAGCTCTCAAAACCACTTGCAAGGAGGAATGGAAAGTCACGACTACATATTGTCCACCCAAGAACTCAAGACCCATGTAAGCAATCAGACCAGCAGTTTGTCTGGTCAAACATGCTGACCTAAAAATCACCCAATACGGGCCAGCATTTTGGGGGATGCTGCAGTTTGGGCCGCGTTGGCCAATGACAAGATGACAGATGCTCTGCCCACCCCGCTCTCCAAGGAGAAGAAGAGAGATAAAGGGAGTTATGAGTTTACAAAAAAACTAAACTTCTTTAATGAAATATTAATAATAAAATAACAAAGAAAATAATTAAATAGATACACTATATATAAATATATAGAAAACTGAAGTCCCAGGCTGGACTCTGCAATGGATGGGAACTGGATTCTGGATTTACCTTCAGGAAGGCACAGATCAGGATGAAAGTTAGACAAACTGACAGAGTTGTCCTCAGACACCAGCCATTGAGGACAGAAGCCATTGAGGAAGGAAGCCATTGAAGGACACCATTGAAGAAGGAGGCCATTGAAGAAGGAGGGCATTGATGAAGGAAGCCATTGATGAAGGAAGCCAGTGAAGAAGAGACAACCTTGGCCCCTTTGCTCCCTCAGCTTTTCTCCTGAGTGAGGGCAGATGGTAGGGAACACGCCATTGGTCAGTTTGGGTCACCTGAACTGCCCGCTCCTCTCCACAGGTGTGACCCCTCCATGGGACAAAGGAGTGTGCGCGAGGGCCTCCCTCACCAAGCAGGGAGTTGGATGCTCTTCCCCAGAGCAGGGCAGGGGAGAGATAAAAAAACTATGGAACCCTTCCCCATTACAGAAGCTTCTCAGAGACAGAATTATCCACCGCTCCCTTTCATTCACCTCCTCTGCTCACAATGCCCTTCCACCTCCTTGCGTCTCTAGGATGTTCTTGGTATCAACACCTCATGGCAGGGAGTTCCCCAGGCTCCTTACAAAATACACCCCAAACCACCACTCTGTCGGTTTGCTGTTGTTACTTCTCTGAAATGACCTTTTCACAAGACAGAGTGCAGTTCAGGTGTTGCCTTCCCCTGCCCCGTGCTGGGGTACTTACGTCATGGCACATGTGGAGGTGCCACATCTGGACCCTCCGCCCATCTCCAGCTGGGCACAGCAGCACCATGCCTCCGCAACAAAGACCTCCAATATCCAAATA
Organism: Scolopax mira; assembly: GCA_004320125.1. Taxonomy (NCBI): domain Eukaryota; kingdom Metazoa; phylum Chordata; class Aves; order Charadriiformes; family Scolopacidae; genus Scolopax; species Scolopax mira. The sequence continues at coordinate 27,699 of BJBW01010810.1, forward strand.
AGCAGATGGGATATTAAGGCTCCAATTCTGCTGAACAGTGTTTTCAGAAGCATTCAATATTGGCTTACGCAAGCGTCAGCAATAACCAGAGCTCCTAAAAACCCTTTGCTGTGTCTTCATAAGCAGGGCCGGGAGCGTAAGGGATGCTTGATGAGTAGTTGCTCCTGGACCACCCATAATAATATTTAACTTCACCTATGTTTGAGTTACCTACCCACACTGGCAAGAGAACTGTTTCATTTCCCTACATGGTTTTGTGGCTATTCTTCCCTGGTTTTTCCAAAGCGATCGTGGCCGTGCTCCCAGGAAAGCCAGGAGATGTGCAGGCTCCCCTCCACATTGGCAAAGCATACCCTCTGTCATCTGTCTCATAATCACAGAACTGTCCAGGTTGGAAGGGACCTTTAAGATCACCTAATCCAACCATCAACAGAACTCTGATAATCAGCCTCCTTCAAATTGTTTAAAATTATTTTACCCATTTTTAAAAAAAAATTAAAGGGACTGTACATCCAGTGAGAGAAGAGCTGATGGGGATCTAAAATTAGTCTGACTGGGCCAGACTAGTATCTCGCCTGGAAGTGGATACAAGGAATATGATGATATTGTACTCAAGAATATGATGCATTTCTGGGAATTATTTCAGGAGTACAGATTTGACATAATTGCCTTTTTTTTTGTCTGAACTTGCATAATAAGATCAGTTCACTTCACAGGGATTCATTGTTGGACGACGAGGATTTGGATTTGGTATTTTGTGTTGAGACAAGGGTACGTTGCATAATGATGTATAATGCATCGTAAGCAGGTCAAGAGATAAGGCGGCCTGAAAGCAGTAATGGAGTGCATGCAAGGAGGAATTACTAAAAAGCACTCTAAGAAATTAATTCAACCTGGCCGTAGTCAAGCAGGAAGGACCCGGAGCAGGAAGGAAAACTATGTACCAAACTTGTCCCCTTTCAGTTCTCATCTTGGAGACTATTTCCCCTACGCTCCAAACTGAAGGTGGGAGGCTAAGGCATTAAAAAAAGCCTTTGTGCCATGCTTTGCATGGATGCTTTGCAGCAAGTTTTTCAGATTTTTATCTCAAAGGATATGTCCTAGCCCAACACATGCAGCCAGTGGAGCCCCATGCTGTGCCATGGGTACTGTGGCAAACACCGTGTTACCTAGAGTTCTGCACTAAGATCTTCCAGCCATAATGGCCAACACAACCTGGATGTGCCTCCATACTCTTGCCTACAAAGCTGGGTGAAATCACAAGCTGCGTCAGCCCTGGTACATTTGCTAAATTTCCAGTTATTTAATGCTGCGAGCCAGGCCAGTGTGGCCATCACTGGTAGGGATCCCTGCCCACAAACACACTCATATTTGAGACCATGTGCTTCTGAAGTCAGACTTGGGGCCCCAAAGCAAATTGATAAAATTGATAAGAAGATTACATTTTTTTTTTAAAAAAAAGGGCAATAAAATCCAGCAGAAGCAGTGGCTTCCCCCCTCCCCATCACCCAGATTTGACGTGTCTGATTAGCACGAGGAAGGCAGAGATGTGGGGAGAGCTTGCATAATGTGGTGCAATCTAGCACCTCCCCCAGGGTGCCCAGCTGCTGCAGAAGCAATTTCACAGCTCATCATCCATTATGAGATTAAAATATTTTTTTTTTCCTCCTGTGAAGTATTAATAAATTGTGCAGGCAGACCAGAGTTAGTGCCATTTACACAAATGGTACTGAATCACCCACCTAGTTATTTCTTAATGGATTTAGTATCTGTGTTCCTCCTTATCCTGTAATTTAAAAACATAAATACACAAACCTGTTTACTTGTCTCATCAGGCCCTGAGCCAGCTTTTATTAAGCCTAGGGATAAGGGGACAATGGCAGAGCTGCTGCCTCCTGTGGACCTGCCCCAGCACTTTACAAGGGAACAATATCAAAAACATCCACGTCGATCAATATGAAAGGGGAAATGTGCTACAAAAAAGTCCAAGACACATTGAGATCCCTCCCAGAATTCACTTACTTTCCCTTCTAGGGGCAAAACTCACTGAGGCACCACTGATATAATGCGGCTTCCTTGGTGTATATATAGGGAAGATATAGTCAGAGCCGCAGTCAGAGAACCACTAATGGCTCTTTGAACATCTCTGCTTTATTACAGATGAAGTAGGCATGTTTAATGTTTAAACTTCCAATGACAAATGCCTTCAGCAAATATGTTTTATGTATTTATTCAGTGCTTCTTAAGCACCTGTCACCTTAGCAGCTAAGGTGCTGCTTACCTTTTTATTTTACTAAAATTAAGAACATGTCAATGCTTTGTAAAACACCACCTTCTTCCCTCCCCTCTCTCCTCTTTATCCCCAAAAGGAGCTTGAAATCCTTTACCCGTCCATCCGCTGCAAAACATTTCAGACCGCCAGGAAGTTGCTGAAATGGGAAAAGGAAATTAACTCAAATCACCAGCACAATAAATCAGCCTCCCATGTTATCCCAAAGACCCTCAGTCCCAGAACCTGGCTCCAGCACACCAGAGAAGTGCCAAAGCCAGAGACCGCCGAGACAGCTCTGCCAAAGCAAACCCTGAGATGAGACAGCGAGAGCATCTACCCCAATCTCAGGCGCAGTGATTGAGCTCGGGCAGGCGCTGCCCCCAAAGCCAGGGGCAGGCAACCTCTGTCTGCAGCTAAGCATGACCTGCTTTCGCTTGGTCAAAGGAGGTATTAAAGATTAATTGTGAGCTTGAGATGGCTCACCCTTTGCAGGTCCTAAATATGCAAAGCTCATCAGTCTGCGAGATGTCGAGATAACCACTTGAGATCTCTCTCTACCTTCTTTGCATTTCCTGAGCTTCTGAGCACCACAATTACAAGCCTTGCTCCCCTCCACAACCACGAGTGCAATTTACTCGCTTATCCAAAGCAGAAGCTGTCATGTCACAAGAGCACAAAGGTGCCGGGCTGTTAGGGAAAGCACGAAACACCAAGAGACTCATGACAAAATTGTGAGAACTGTAACATGGTCGTGGCCAAGTATCCAAATCCCCAGCGAAGATGTGAAAATCTCAGCCTTAAGCCTCCAATATGTGAATTTTGGGAAACAGATTTTATCTTTAACAATTTTAACTATTTTTTTTCCTTTAATAAAAACAGGCTTATGTATGGTATCTAAAAAAAGCCAGGAACACACACATTGCTGTGAAGGGGTTCATCTATGTCCTAAATCACAGCTACTCATCAAATTCCTTCTAAAGCATTAAACAACCTGGACAAAATGAATAGCTAGAGCAGGTATCATGCTTTCAGGAGGAAGGCAGAAAGGAAAACCATCAAATTAACAGTCAAAATAGCAACACTTTCCTAAAGTAACACTTTCCCTGGAGGTGTTCATGGCCAGGTTGGATGGGGCTTTGAGCAACCTGGTCTGGTGNNCCCTTCCAACTCTAACCATTCTATGATTCTATGATAATGACAATTCTCCATCTAGGACAGGCTGCTGGTCACAGCCAGAAGGCTGTAGTGGTGATCACCTCCAACGCTGGTGGTGAGACGGGAACATTGTAGGCACTGGCAGCACTAGAGACAACTGACGGCATTTGCTGATGCAGGGAGGGGCTTTGCAGAGGAGATGAAGGTCCAAGAGGGCTCACATCAACACCAGCAAAACCCTCATTGTGTGACTACCAGGTTGGTGACCACTAACCTAACACTCTAGGCATGAGGCAGGAGGCACTCTATTAGCAGCTGCACCCAGAGAAAAACCAGCCCTAGCTATCAGGCAGCCAAAACAACTGAAACACTTGATTCATTAAGCAGCTGGAGAGATTTTTCTATTATTTTTACTAGTTTACAACATGTCGGGTAGAACCTGAATTGTTCCAAGGGAAAGAGGCAGAGGTGGAAGAGCCAAAATGAGAGAGATAGATGCAAATGGAGAGGCAGAGGAGGCTCTGAGCACAACAGGGCTGCAGGCAACAAAGCCCAAACCTTGACCCCAGGGTAAAAATTCACATTTGCCCACTGCACTCAAGGGCTGCAGCTGCCATCTTTCAAACCCAAGCCCACACAAAGCCTAGATATTTTCACAAACCAGAGACAACTCAGAGCTGAATGCTTCTGTTGCCAATACTGGTACCAAACTGGGGACCTCAGAGTCCTACTTGGTGTCACCAAAAAGCATCATCCCAGTCTAGCCCCTATTATGATCAAAACGGGACAGTTCCTTTCAAGTAAGGTTACTAGAGAAGCTTGGCTGCAAACTAAGTTGCATCAGCTTTCACCATTTCTCCTTCCATCCCTAACCTTGGTGTCAAAGAACAGTAATCTCTCTCCAGGCTGTAACAGAGCGAGGCAGCAGTCGAAAAGAAAAAAACACACAAGTAGAAGAGAGTTGGTGTCTCTAACGCAGGAATCCTCAATGCACAAGTCTGGAAACCAGGGCAAGTAGAAGAATTGCACTGCATGGTCAAATCGCAGTGTTTCAAAAATTAAACACCATAGCAGGAGCTGCGCAAAGAGCTACAGAGTTTTCTGCATTTTACAGTGGCCTTCCCTTTTTGATCCCCAGCATTCCTATGTGAGCATCATAAATTAATTCCTGAAGTCATGTTCAAGGGCCCAATAATTTCCCTCCTTTCCCTGCAGCTCCTCTCTTGACATTTCATGACCAATTTTCTCGGGAAAAACGTAAAGGCCTGAGCTCACGATGTTTGGCTAATGAGTCTTTTGTGCATGGAAACCCAGAGATGACCTCATGCAGAGCTTGGAGGAGGCTTGGAGGAAACATTGCATTTGGCCAAACATCATACTTAACTGCACCTGCAAAAAGGCATGCAAATATTCATGCAAAAACACACAGCTCTCAGCATTCTAACATTTGGGTAAGCCAACATCCTGCTGATTTTATGAAATGTGGCTCCTACGGCTTTGCTGCTTTTATTTTAAAGGATGATGTTTCCCTTTCACATGGCCCATGCAGGGAAACCTGCTGTGGGATGAGGGGTGGGCAGGTGAGGACCACGCATCTTCCCTCTGATACCAGTGCGGACTCCCAGGCTTGGAGCGTCCTGACCTGCAGGCAGAAGAGCATGACTTGCTACTACTTTGTCCCCATCTGCTTGCAGAAGTGACGGGCATCCTCCTCCAGCTGGGCCTGGGATGGAAATAAGCACATTTTTGGGGTATTGGCTACGAAAATGCACTAGGAATTGCTGGAGCCTGGGGAAGAAAAAAAGTTCCTTGAGAGAAGAGCAGCTGCCAGATTTGAGCTCAGCGTGGGGTACATGAGCCGTCAGCACCGTGTAGGTGTCTGGTTTTGTTTAGGAGTCACCTGGAATTCTTAAAATAAATTGTCTTCCAGAGACTGATGGCTTTTTTTGTTGTTTTTTTTTTTCTTCCCTCCTTAATAAACTTTCAGGGGTATCTTTATTGTTATGTCTAATTTTAGAGAAAACTAACATTTCCTGAAATTCAATTTCTCTCATAATTGTTGGAAGGAAACTAAATTGTCTGCTGTAAACATTCACTGTATTGTGTGAAAAGTATCTTTATTACAGCCCACTGGGAATACCAATAAAATTCCCAATCCTAGCCCTTCCTCACTTTTTTTTTCCAAGCTTGCTCTTTTCTCTTATATACCCATTAATGTCAGTTCAAACATTCTACAGTCGAGATATGAGAACTTAAAATATACTATTTAACAATCAAGGGTAGAATAAAGACTTGTGAACAGTTAAGATCCTTTCTGCCTTCTCTTTCGGTGCTTTCTATTACAGAAAATGAGAATGGCTATTCCATTTGTCTGCGTGCGTGCTTAGAGTTGATGAAAAAATTCTCATTAGTTTAGTCTGACATATACTCAATACAGTCTATGTACATATTTTTAAAAATTTTATTCTACAGCTGCAAAATGATACTAAATTCCATCAGATTGGAACGAAAACTGTGGTCTTGGAACACTTCCCCTTAAGGGTCTTGTATTTATTCAGAATTCATGAATCATTTTCCAGTAATACAACTATAATTATTCTTAAAGTGCTATGTTTGAAGGCTTAATATGAAATACTTGCAAAAAGCTCTTTTTCACTTTGATAGTTTGTAATCTTCATGGTAATCAGATCAGTTAGCTCCTTCACACAGCAGCCAGGAAAATACTATTTAATATGAATCTCATACTCTTCCCTCATGTTTTAATTAAAGTAATAAAAGCCAAGTCATATTTTGCCCTTTACAGTGTACACAGATGTATAGAACTGAGCTACACAGCATCAGCTCAGACACTTTTGATGGCTGCTGATGGATTTCCTAGTTTGAGATAAATTTAATTCAGGTGTGCTCAGAGGCTGCTCATCACAAAAGTAGTGTCACCGATGAGCAAGACCCAGCACAGTCCTCAGCAGAACCACAGGTGATAGTGCCCAGAACAAATGCAGAGCTCTGGGACAGCTTTACCACCTCAGAATTACAGAATTTTCATGGTTGGAAAGGACTTTTGAGATCACCAAGTCCAACCATACACACACAAAAGACCCCCACAATCCTGGCCATTAGAGCATATCCTGAAGTGCCACATGTACACGTTTCTGAAATACCTCCAGGGATGGTGATTCAGACCTCCCACCCCACTATTAGGAGCTAAGGCTGCTGTGATAGTGGTCCTTCAGCCCAGTTCAGTGCCAGCGCACCCCTAACAGTCTCTGTTTTTTGGTTCCCATCACAGCTCTGTGCCTGGTGCATCACTTGGCAGGGGAAGATCCAAAGGATCCTTCTCCAAAGGAGCAGAACCACATAGGGCTAGTGGGGTGGACGCTGCCCTCCCGGGGTACCTGCAACGCATGCTCCCTGCCCATGGTACCCACACCACATGCTCATCTCTCCTAGGCACCCACGGTGCATGGTCCCCGATACATTGCATCCTTCCCTCATGGGTTACCTACAGCATCCACTGCACAGATACCTGCCAACTACACCCCCTCTGAGCTGCTCAAGATGGAGGATGCCCAGGGGTCTACTGATCAAAATCTGCAGCACAAAAGTAAGAGCTAACACAACCAAACCATCATGTGTAGGCACCAAGACAGGCCATTCTCGTGGGTTGGCTCCCCATGATGTCCCATCACTGCTTTGGTAGAGCAGTGAGGCAGTGAGGAGTTGGGTCACACTTCAGGTTCACAGACAAGCCACCTAAGCACTGCTGGACACCATTTTGGGTCCACGGTGGGTCCAACTGCACAGGCAAGGAGAGGCTGGAGTGAATGCCAGACTCTGAATATAATGAGTTGGATGGCCACATTCAGAATGCATAACCCTCATCATCCTCTGGTACCCACAGAGCCCTGAGATGCTCTGCTGAGGGGGTCAGGTCACCATAGCGCTGGAGCAGACCCCAACCCTGCACGTGCCCAGGACAGCCCTGGAGCTGACAGGGAGTGAAGGGCTCATTCTGCAGCCAGATGAGGCCATGGAGGGGTCTTCCTTTCTGCACAGGCCTTCATCCAAACCCCGAAAGAGAAAATAGTGCTTTCCTGATGGAGGTAAGCAGCTCGCCAGTTAATCACTATGTTTTGACAGCAGACCCAAACACCAGCCCGGGCTGGGGCTCTGGTGAGAAGAGAAGAAGTAATCAATCAATTGGGAAAGGAAATCCCAAGAGCAACAGGCGGGTGTGGTTTTTTTTTTTTTTAATATATATTCCTAGAGCTTATGGTGCTACATTTCCACAAATAAATACAATTTTCCAAAGCCACTCCCCAGAAGTCCATTACAGAAGTCAACCAACCTCTGCAGGAGCCAAACTCAAACCCCTCAACAGGACACAATCTTGCTCGATGTGATGTTACCACATTATCAGAGCTCAGCATCAATTGTTAGCATGTAAAGACCTGGCTCCTGATCATACTGTGTCACAGCAGGTAATTCGGGAGACAAGCGGCGAGGAATTAGCACAGTGTGAGGAGCTGGAGGATCTGACAGCAGAAACAGCTTGTGCATAAAAGCTCCATGATTGCCTTTGTCTGAAGTGACAGCCACCACTCAAAGCCAACCCAACACCCTCCCAGGACAACACAGCACCAGAGGGGTGTCGGCAGATGGTTTAAAGCAGTCAAACCCACCATATTAACATGACAGCTATGCTTTGAAGGTGACCTTCTCCCTCCAGAGCTGCACCAGGATCCCCTTGTATAGATGTCCACCACTCTGACCACCAAAGGTGGCAGTTCTCTATACACCACGTGTAGTTCCTTTACAGCAGTGTTAAGCACAGTGGGAAATCTTTGATAAGGTGACACTTCGTTGGCTAAAGGATACTGCCCACCACCTTCCTCTGTATTTTGCTGCTTTTTTATGGGCTGTTGGCTTTGGGAGCTCCTCAGCATTGCTGGCCAGCCAACACGTGCCTCACGCCACAGGAGTCAACAGTCATCATGCAGGCCAGCAGGTCCCCTTCAGTGTTATTTAGTCTGACTGGCCCTCAGCTGTGCCCCACGGTGCTTGAAGCAGTCCCAGTTACTCCCATCTCCTTCACCCTCCAGCCCACAAGGAGCATTTCTGGGATCTCAGGTCCACATTTCCATCAGCCTCATGGTTCTTCAGCACCAAGAAACACCTATGTCCAACTCTCTATCACAGCTCCTCTTGATATCAATATTTTCTATATGTAAAACTCCAGGCAGTGCTACAGGCTTGGGGAAGAATGGCTGGAGAGCTGCCTGGCAGAAAAGGAGCTGGGGGTGTTCGTTGACTGTGGGCTCAACATGAGCCAGCAGTGTGCCCAGGTGGCCAGAAAGGCCAACAGCATCCTGGCTGGGATCAAGAACAGTGTGGTGAGTAGGACCCGAGAGGTGAT